>PVJA010004723.1:0-18832 GCA_004027025.1 Myocastor coypus | reverse complement strand
TGCCACCACGCCCGGCGTTGCTATCTCTTTTCCAACTCCCTCCAAACCAAATTTTAAAAAGAGGGAGTTAGAGAGAGAAAAAAAAATGAAAATAGAACATTTTAGAAATGCCTTGGGCCTGGTGGGATGGCTCAGTGGTTTAAAGCTCCTGCTTGGGGAAGCTTGGGCGGCTTCAGGGACCGCGGTTCGATCCCCGGCACCACATGCTGCGCCAGCCCTGACCTTGGGGTGGGCTGAGCCGGCCATAAAAATGAGTGAATAAACAAACAAAGGTTCTGAAACAAGAATGAAAATAATAAATAAAATAAAATAAAAATTAAAAAAAAAAAAAAAAGAAATGCCTTAGGAAGTGCTACCAACTGCCCATATTAGATTAATTCTTAATCATACCTAATACATGATGAACTTTACTAAAGAGGATATTCCAATATCTGACAATAAAATTTTCTGGTATGATTTACCCTGATGAACATACATAATTATTTTGATATGGGAAGATCTACACGTGTGTATGACTATGCTATGGAAATTTCTTTGCAAATTTACTTTGTCCCAGTAACAAATAATTATTCCTCATATAAGAATAAGTTTGTAATGATGCTAACTTTCAGTCTGGAAATTGAACCATTGTGGATGGTTACAAAAAACTCTGAGAGTCTTTGTTAAGGGCCAGAACAAATGTTCTAAGATTGTAGTGTATATTGCTCTTCTCCCAGAAGGAAATCCGGTGCTCCTCTTCCTTTCATCGTGTGACTCTTCAAATACTTGATTCCACCTTAAGGAAGTAATAGAGAATTAGTCCACTTTAATGCAGCACTTTTCTCCCCAAATACACTATATTCAATGTTCTTAACTGAAAAGTGTTTCTAGAAAACTTTCTGTAGGATAACGCCTTCCTAATGATTCCACATGGTTGAACAACAGCTCATAGGAAAATCTCAACATCCGCTTATGAGATATATCGAAAATAAGAAAGTAAGTGAAAATTTTAAAAGGGAACACGTGGGTTGAGAGTGAGCACACTGCATGAACTCCAGTGTGACTGGCCATGCTTTTTGTTTCTTCCTCATGAACGTAGGCAGATTGAGCAATGGCTTTGTCCAATTGTTGCCAGTTGGGTACCAACGTTCTCAAAGAAATAGCCTGATTAGAAAATAATTGTGCTGCTTCCTCCTCGCTACCGGGGCCACACCTGCACTTTTCATTTCCTATAAGGTACGGTGGCAAAACTGCATCTTTCAACCCTGTCTCTTTTATCTGATGCAGTGGATGACAGGTAATCTAGCTGAAAGTTCCGACAATTGCACCACCAGAAAAACACAGGCTGATGAAATCTAAGCAGTTATCACACTAACCATCACCTGTCAAGCCTCTTGCTTCAATTTAAGGGCGCATCAATTTTCTGAAGAGGAAATCAAGGGCAAAGAATAAAAGCGCTTCAGATAAACACTGACAAAGGCCCTTTCTGCTTTTTTTTTTTTTTAATTTATGATGGGATGTACTATCATAGGCTGCTCTGCGAGGTTTTATCAACTGTCCTGATACATCCCAGATAGCTCGGAATTCTTTGGCCATTGATGAAGTGCTATACTTGCACTTACTGAAAGGGCAGAAGATTTCCAACTGAAAATGACTTTCACTAAATACCCCGAAGCTACTGACGGCAGAGAGGGCCTGGACACGGAACAAATGACAGCTGCATATAACAATGAACCTCTCAGTTCTCCAGGCTGGCAGACAAGACTGATTAGAGTAAGAACATGAAATCATGTTTTCTTAAAGCCAAGGAGCATATTGTGTAAAGTGTCAGGTACAGAGAGTGCATCCGCTCTCTGTGGAGCACGGGGAATGCAGTGCGCCAACTGTACTTATGGTGTGGTCTGTCACAGCAGGCCACCAGTGTTTTCCAAGTGTATCTGCCTTCCTCTCTCGAAATGTACATGCCAAAATGATAAAAGGAAAGATAAGTGATAGGGAAGTCAAAGAAATCATGGAGGGGCCCGGCAGGATGGCTCAGTGGTCTAAAGCGCCTGCTTAGGAAAGTTTAGGCGGCTGCAGGGACCACGGTTCAATCCCCGGCACCACATGCTGCGCCAGCCCTGCCCTCAGGGCGGGTTGAGCCAGCCATAAAAATAAATAAACAAATAAAAGTTCTGAAACAAGAAAAAAAAAAAAAAGAAATCATGGAACAGTTTGGGGAAGGCATTTAGAACTTTATTTCCGTTTGTTTATCTGTTTTGAGAAAGGGTCTCTTACAGCTCCGTTGCCCCCAAACTCACTAGGTAGCCAGTCTGGCCCCGACCTCACAGCTTTCCTCCTGCCTCAGCCAACCTCCCGAGTAATGCGCTTACGGATGTGCACCATCACACCCCGCTGGCACTTAGAACTTGATGTTTAACAAAGTTATTCTGTCTTTTGAGGTTGAAATCCATACAACTAGGGTGTTGTCCTTTATAATTCTTCTGAGGTATCAGGAAAGAACATTTTCAAGAGGAAACAAAAAAAATGGAGAACAAATATTAGTTTTAACTGGTGTATGAAGTGTGACTGAAAAATATGGTGAATGCCTTGGTTACTTATTTCTTGTTGCTGGGAGAAAATTTTCCAACGCCCCAAATTAAGGAAGCAAGAAAGCAAGCTTGCCGGGCGTGGTGGCGCACGCCTGTAATCCTAGCACTCGGGAGGCTGAGGCAGGAGGATTGGTGCGAGTACGAGACCAGCTTGGCTACAAAAGTGAGCTCAGGACCAGCCTCAACTGCATAGCGAGACCCTGTCTCAAAAAGACAAAAAAAAAAAAAAAAAAAAAAAAAAGAAAGAAAGAAAGCTTCTTTTCCTCCTTTACATACAGGTTTCCATCCAGGACTGCTGTAACACTCCCATCTATAATCCCAATATTGAACTAGGAATCAGTCAAAAACTTTAGAAACCCACTGCGTCTGCTACAAACTTGGCAGGGGGCGGTGGGGGGAGGACATCCAGACACAAAACACAGCAGTGAATGATTCAATTTTAAAAATGTTAATACTCTTTCAGGAGTGTCTTTAGTTGTGTTATTGTGAATGCCTGTCCTGAGTCAATTGAGATGTTTAACTTTCATGGTCATTTTTTGCTTTGGGGAAGAGCCAGAAGTCGCTCGGCGCCAGAGATGGCACATAGGGATAGATGGGCATACACCAATGTATTTTTGGCATTGTACGGCTCTCAGCAGCATTCACCATATTTTAATCAGACCTTGTAAAGACATTCATGAAAGGACTTCCAGAACTGCTTCAGAAAGGGGCAAAAATGATGGGATAAGAGTGTTCAACATGAATACAAATATGTTAGGGGGGTTGATGGCAATGTGTCTTATATTGCAACAAAATTTTAAAATGTAAACACTCACTGAATATTTCAGTCACACCTTGAACAGTTTAACTGACTGTAACTTTTCCACTCTTCATGTCTCTGGCTACTCTGCTATCCGACAAGAAAATATATTCAGTCTGTCCCGACTGTTGCTGCATATCTTGAAGGACGCATCAGTTACCCTTTTGATTAGTTTCTTCCAAGTTGTGAACCATTTGGAAAATAAATAAAACAGTCAAGGGTGAACAGATCCACTACAGCAAGAGTGGAGATTAGATGGGTGGGTCAGACCCTCCCCCCTCAGGAGCATTTGCTATGCAAATATCACGAGACAGAGCTCAGCCAGCAAGCACAATCTGAGTGTCAAAGCTGAAGAAAGCAAAGACCCTCTGTGCATAGCTGAAACTCCTTTGCATTTTCCCAGTTAAGTAAACAGCCTCTGGGGTGTTAGGGGTGGTGATTTGCTCTTAAAGGGTGGATATTTGAATTTTGTTAGTCAATACCTTATCCTCCCCAGTGTTTTTTTTTTTTTTTTTTTTTTTTTTTTTTTTTTTTTTTTTTTTTTTTTTTTTTTCTGTTGATCTATGCATAGCCTTATTGAGGGTGCTGAGGAAAAAGGAGCATAAAAAAGCCCATTTTGCCTTTGACTCCAAGCCCCAGGCCCCAGGGAAGTTTCACCCCCCGGAGCATCTAACCTTCACATCCCTACCTGGTGCATTTATTTGTGTCCTCAAGTCTCAGAGAAGAAAAAGTGCAATTAATTTGCCACATAGCTCAGATTCTCCTTTTTGCCATGAGATGTTTTCTCAGTTGTGTGTGGCAGGAAGTCTGTTAGAGAATGGTGAGAGTTCAGTGTATGAATGGAAAATTTGTATTTGGGAACAGTGGTATTTTTAAGTAGATCCAGGATTACATGGTCCTGTGTACAATCCTTGTACTATTGACAAATTGGGCACTACTTACTAATGATTGGCCAAATAATAGAAATTCATTCAGAAGCATGACCCATCAAGAGAATATTAGTTTTCTTCATCCTGGAGAAATATTTCTAAAGAAGGATAGGAGGAAGGGAAGTAGACATAGCAAAGGACTATAGACAAGTTTCAATAACTGGCTTGAGGTGCCCCAGGGCATGCTGAGACAGTGACTGAGACTGGGTGTGGTGGCATGCACCTGTAATCCCAGCATTGTGGGAGGCTGAGAACAGGAGGATCACTATGAGTCTGATCTGTATAGTGAGACTCTATAGACCCTGTACTGAATACAATAATAATAATGATTAATAATTAATAAAAAGACATACAAACAGCAGCCTTTCATACTTAGTATAAAGAATGAAAAATAGAACAGTGTTTATGAGCCAGAGTTAGGCAGATCTTGGGTTAAGTAGTGACTCGGCTATCTTTAGCTGTATGACCTTTGCAAACCTGCGAACTACCTATTTTGATTTCCCAAAATGAGGATAATAACAGCACCTTCATTTGTGGGGCTGTTATGAAGACTACATTAGACATTGTATTTTAAATATTTAACAAAAATGCCTGGCACAGCATGTAGATTGACCATAAATGTCATGCCTGTCCTTTTCAGTATCTAATAATGTGTTAAGAGCCTGAATGACCTTGAATGCTCTCAAATCAAATTAACCTACAACACGCTTTTGCTTTTTTAGATCATGTAGCTTGTTTCAAAATCAGCAGTTCATCAGTACACAATATAAAAGAGGTCATCTTCTAAATTCTCACCAAAAGAGAATTGTTATGAGTTGTGTTCGGTTCAGTTGTCTCCCCAAATGCCACATGCAGTCATGCAGCAGGGACTTCTAGAGTTTGAGACTAACTCTGATCCACTGGGGTTATGAGTCTTAGTATGACTGGGAGTATGGGCGCGAGTGTTACACTCAGCCTGAAGCAGATAGCCTGAACGTAATATAAGAGAGACAGACGTCCTCCCTGTTGCTATTTTGTTGTCACTACTCCTGCATTTGCTCTCTGCTACTTGCTGCCGCCATGAAAGGCTGCTCTCTGCCCCGTGCCAGTCTGCCTTGGAGCCAGTCGAGTATGGACTAAAACCTCCAGTAACTGTGAGATGAATAAAGCTTTCCTTCCTTCATTTTGGGTGTTGGGTATTATGTCCCAGCAATGAGACTAGAGTAAATGAGACAAGAACTTATTGTTTGTTTTGAGCTGTTTCTACAGCAAATTTCTCATTTGCATTTTCATGAGAATTTGCATCCAAACCAACAATGTGTTCGATTGTAGTCTCTTAAATAATGAGACTCAATCATTGTTAAAATGTAGAAGGTCTCAGAGCCTAGTAGCTATAATATTTCAATCACTCTTCTGGCCTCTCAGACCTTTCCAAAGTTCAGTTCCATTATAAGATGCCAGTTTTACAGCATTTATTTCTTCCAGGAAGCCTCAAATACTTCCAAACATCTTACCCCTTTGGTCATAATATTGTTATAATCAGTAAGTGAATGATGAATGATAAAGCTGGAATAAAGTCCACGTGGGGAGAGTTGATGCTGCCCAAATTAGTCAATGAAGCTACATTGCTGGGGACATCTTCCTATTTGCTTCCAAAGCACAGGCTCCCCGGATGCAGTATTCCTCACAGTCCTTCTGACAATGGGGTCCTCCTGTCTGTGTGTGTAGCCCACCTTAGTCAAAGTTATGCCCTGATGCAGTAGAAGCCACTCCCACCCACCATGTCCCTGAGCACACTATTAGACAGGCTCAAAGCGTACGCTTTAACATAGTGAAGGAAGGAATTTCACAGCTGCACAAACTGTCGGCCAGATTTCTCACTATGGCTATGAGAATAAACTCTTGGGATGCTTCTCTGAGTTTTCCTCAAAAGGCTGGAAATGAAGCATTTCAAACATTTTTCATTTCTGATTGTTATTTTCTAAATAGGTTTTATAGGACAATCTTGCATTTCTGTGTATTTCTGCATTCCTTATGTCACATGTTCTAGGCAAGCATGAAAGGAAGATGATAATCATGTTCTGACTGAACATGGCTCAATGGCCTCTTCCAGTAGCATTCTTAGTAACTTGAACCTTAGGTCCCTAAATGAAACTTGGTACATTCGGTACTGTGATTAAATGAGATGATGAGATGATTTTATGCAGGGACATTTGATAAGTCATGCATAAATATTTCTTTTATCTGGTCATTTCTTTCTCTGTTCAAATATCTTTGTTTTTACAGAGATTATTCTCCTTGTATTTCTATTTCTTTATTTTAAAGAAAATAGAAAAATAATAGATAAGACATAAGAAATGATGTGCAATTTTTTAAAAAACAAGATGATAAGTATTCAACAGTGGTTATTATATTGCACATTGCTGTCTTCAATGTACTTGCTCAGATTACAGATAGAAGTGGTAAAATAAAAAATTTAAGCATTAACTGCTACCTTCAAAAAAACCGATAGAAATCTTATTATATTTCTACTTGAATCAACTGAGGTTGTTTCATTTCATTTCATATTGCTTTTTGTCTTTTTTTGCGAATGGATTTCACTATGTAGCTCCGGCTGGCCTTGAATACACTTTGCAGGCCAGGCTGGCCTCAAACTCATGGTAACCCTTCTGCCTCAGGCACCGGAGTGTTTCAACAATAGGCATGTGCTACTACCCTGGCTTATCTTGTTTTGTAGGGGAAATGTTTTTATCCCTTTAAGGTGACATTGTTTTCCTATGAAAGGCACACAGGCTGCCAGTCGCCAGAGGTTTAACTCATAAATGAGAAACAGTGGCGGTCACTGTCCGAGCTGCATCCAGGCAGTGTTTAGTGGCAGTCATCAGTTCTGCCTTAATGATTGACTCAAAGGCATTGACTGGTATGTGAGAATGAGCCATTCAGCCTGTATTACTCTTTCTCTTAATTTTACAGCAATATTTTACCATGATAAGCAATGGTGCCACTAGAAGAGGTACAGCTGGGACAGTGAGGTGGCTCCCCTCCACTTGCTGCTAGAACACTGTCCTCCATTCACCTGAACCTGAGCGATGCTCCAGGAACCCCCCTCCACCACATACATGTACACACACACACACACACACACACACACACACACGCACCATCCTAACGTTTACTACCCAGAGGCAGAGCTAACAAAAGCAAAGACCCTCAGGCCTGCCCTGGAAAATTCCAAGCAAGATGCATGTACACCATATCGACTGGTAGGACTTATAATACCTTTCCTCACTGAGAGCTTATTTGTGGTTCATGTATATGGACTGTCCCTCATACATCAAATTATAGGAGAGTGCATTATGGGAAAGGACATGCATGATAGACACAGCTGATGTGACTCAGCACCCATGTGGTCAGTTGTTCTCTAGAAGACCTCAACAGGAGGTCCTCAGGACCAGCACAACATCCTAACCCCCTATACCTCAGGTCTCCAGTGTTCAGGCCTTGTCCTTCATAAGGATGAGCCCTCGCACTCTGAGCGCACCGTCACCTTAATAAATGGTGTTCCCCCTGTTACTGCCTGTGGTGGTGGATTGCCAACCGGTGCTTGCCTTGTAACACTGAGCTGAACTGAGTCAGAGTAGTGCTGGGCATGGAGGGCCCAGCTGAGGAACAACATAAAAAGGAGAACTGGAGAGGAAGAGGAGGAGCTGTTGGTTCTCCTGGAGAAGTCGGCTGTTCTCACCTTTGGAGGAGCTCAGGACATTGTTGTCGCTGAGCACAGCTGCATCAGGCCAGGCAGAAAGTTGGGATGTCAGAATGGACTGGATGTCCTGTGCTCAACAAGGAGACTAGAAACATGAACTGTGGCCTTCCTTAATCACGAGAGGCTTGTGTTACCTTTGCACAAGTGCTTGGCTCCGCCTGGGCCTGTGTTACACCTCCTCACTCCTTAGTTCTCTCCTCAGGCTGCATAATTAATTGTTTTTCTATTCTGGGAAATTATTTTATTTTTGCTAGTCTAAAGCCCCATTTCACATATGAGGTGCTAAACGGTGCTCAGAATTGCCTAAGCTGAGCTCTCATGTGGTTTAACACAAGCAGTTCAAAATGTATATGAAAAGAGGTTTCTTTGTCTAGAAGTAATATTTGCATAATAATTACCAAATCTTTATACTGGGCACTACAAAAATAAATCACACTAGATATTGTTAAACATTTTTAAATTTAAAAAGAACAGTGCATGACTACAGTATTTTCAGAAACATGAAAATTGTATTTTAAAATCTTGAACATTTTTATGGCACCTCGAATCAAAAGTTTCAGCTTTGTCTCACCATAAAACTGTAAGGCTTTTAGTAATGAAAGCCCGAAATATGTTCCAGGCATGCACCCAAATGGCCACCAACCATGAGAAAATGATCGTTTTCAAGCTATCTAGTACCGAGTCAGAAGGTCATGGAAAGTGACAACCCTTTTATTATTTATTTATTTATTTATTCATTCATTTATTTATTTTTAAATATGTGCTCCACTTTTGACCCTTTTACTTTTTTTAAAAAAAGAATTTTTTTTTAATTTTATTTCATTTCATTTTTTTCTTGTTTCAGAACTTTTGTTTGTTTATTTATTTATTTTTATGGCCAGCTCAGCCTGCCCTGAGGGCAGGGCTGGTGCAGCATGTGGTGCCAGGGATTGAACCACAGTCCCTGCAGCCGCCCAAGCTTTCCTAAGCAGGCGCTTTAGACCACTGAGCCATCCTGCCGGGCCCCCTAGGACCCCTTTAGAACTACTTTTTTCTTGGGTTGCACCTCACTTAGCTTCCCAACCATGCTGTTCAGTGGGCGGAAGCTGGATGACAACCTGTGCATGCAGCGCGTACCATGGAAGGCTTAGTTATTTGTCATGAAATTAAACTTCACAGTTATTACATTTTACTCAAAATAAATTCTACAATTAACATGTTAACCAAAATATTAGTGCAAAACACAAGTAGGACTTAGGAGTTATGCGTGGGCAAGGAGTTGGCTGTCTGCTCTTGACTTCTCCACTCTCTAGGAGGCAAGAAGGACTTTTTATTTTTTAAGTATTTAGTGCCAGGTCTACAGGGTCCCACTGCACAGATCAGACTAGTAGTGATCCTCCTGTTTTCAGCCTCCTAAGCGCTGGGATTATAGGGGAAAGCCATCACGCCCCGTCTCAGTCACCCTCTCAGTGGGACTGGCAATGCACACTGGGGATCAAACCCGGTCTCTGGGTCTTCCTAAGCAGGCGTTTTTATCCACTGAGCTATCTGGCTCACCCAAGAAGTACTTTTGAAAAAAATAAAAGCAAGGCTCAGAGGAGCTCTTCATTCCATGTTTTGATCACCTAAAAAATTGAGCAAAAATAGCATCATTAGGTTATATATTTATGACCATTTATCTGAATGTGAAAAATAATATAACTTTTAAAAATACATTTAATGAATTATCCTTTTCTGCTTGAATGAAACAGATATATTTAATTTATAACTCTAACATGTTGCAATAAAACTCACTTGGGATCTTAAGACAGCAATTTTTTTTTTTTTTTTTTTTTTTTTTGAGACAGGGTCTCGCTATGCAGTGCAGTTCAGGCTGGCCTTGAGCTCACTTTTGTAGCCCAGGCTGGTCTTTAACTCAGTGATCCTCCTGCCTCAGCCTCCCAAGTGCTGGGATTACAGGCATGTGCCACTACACCCGGCTCTAAGACAGCAATTTTTGCTTAACCACATCAAAGTTATTATTTTGAAGGTTAATAGTAACTTTGTATTCCAGTATCCTACATTCACTTTATAAAACTTCTCTTCAAGGGACATGTTAGTATTAGAGACAGTGAATAGAAATATTATTGGCAGTCAGACAGGGATAGACCCTAGAAGAAGTCACTGCACAAGATAAGAACATAACACAACTATGAGTGAGGACAAATTTGCTGAAGGCCAGGCCTCAAGACAAAGATGGAGTTCGTTTCCCGGCATGCCATGCCAGCCCCACCCACAAGGTGGGCTGAGCTGGCGATTTTGACTGGGTGTGGTGGTACACGCCCATCATCCCAGCACTTGGGAGAATGAAAACAGGGTCACTATGAGTTCAATCTTCAGCAGTCTTCATAGTGAGACCCTGTAGATCCTGTCCTAAGTACAAAAAGAAAAGACAAAGATGGAATGGTTATACCTATATATATCTGATGTTTACCTGAGAGATAAACAATAATGATCAATATGCTAAATAGGCATCAGCCACTGAGGTAGGGGACAGGGAAGAAGGAAAGAAGGGATATTCTTTCCATATACAGTTAACTATATGACTTGCTTTCCTGCTGGACCACGGTTACCTAAGTGACTATATATGTAATCTTACTGGTTGATCATAGTTTTGTCCCACCTCATACCCACCTCATGATTTGTACCCACATGATTCTGCTCTGTAAAGCTTCGCCTATAAGTGGAGTCCACGCCAATCTACTTTCAATGCCCCTTCCATCTCTCTTCAACAGGAGCTTTTTTTTTTTCTCAATAAAACTTCCTACTTTTAACCTCCTTTGTTCCTTGGAATTCATTCTTCAACTTGGGGGGAGCACAAACTCAGTGTATCACACACCTAGCAGCTTGGGAATTATAATGCTTTCCTTATGTCACTTGGAAGTCCCCAATATCATTCCTATACCATTAGGATCACAAAATATGGCAATTAATGGGATTACAATAGATATGAAATATAACGAATAGTCAAAACTCCCCAGAGGGAGACTGGAGTGGTCTGATTGTTATTTTGCTAGTGTTTTATTCCCTTGGGCCCGCACTGACTTTACATTGGTCCTCTTTCCACACTTGCACACTTACCAATGTCACAAAGAGAAGGCAGTTGGGAGTTTAACAGGAATTACTAACTAGTTAATTTTTCCTTCATGCTAGTTTTATACATTGAGTTGAGTGATGTGAGTTTCGACTGGGAAATTGCCTAGAAAGTACAAGAACCTTGGCAAATATTCACAGAGCAGAGTACAATGCTTTAATACAGCTAAATGATTTAACGACCAGGAGGGAATTACTGTAGAATATAATGGCGGAGAAAGACTGCAAACAGCGCCTGCTGGCTAGACTAAGAAATCCAAAATGGATTCCAGGCAGAAGCACAAAGCCCAGCTGCTGTGACGGTGGCTTGTTCCTCCTATACTGTTATTACTGTGCAACAGTCCTGAAATCTGAATGACAGTGGCCTGAGCCCTTTCAAATAACAGAAAAAAGGTCAATTTTTGTAATGAGGAAATGGAAGTGGCGGCGCTGAAGATCACTGACCCTTACAGTTTCTTGGGCGACGGAAGAGCAGTGAAGTGCGCTGGGAAATTATGGTGTAGGGAAACAGTGACACCGCCGACATAAAACAGTACCAAAGACAAGTAGCAAATGCACTAAAATGTGCATAAATCAGATATATGCTACCAACCCTGGATTTTTTCCTCTTCTCACACTGAAAAACTGGGCCCTTTCTTCTGCAAAGGAAGGAAGAGGCAAAGGGCCAAAAATCAAGTGCAAGAGTCTAAAATGATACTTGTAACCAAGGACAGTACTTAAAATATTCAGCAGTCACATAGTCTAGGTACTGACCAGTCATCACAAGCTCTGGTCAAGGGGATGGAGGAAGATCCCTGAGATATGCTCACCTGCCTAAATCCAGACTCTTGGTGTATCTGGGGGTCCAATGAGAAGCCAAAGTGGTGCAGGCAAAGTAGTAGGAGTGGAAGTGTGGAGAGGTGGGCCAGTGGTTCTTCACCAACTGTGCAAAAGTACACCAGTGTTCTCACATCAATATAAGCCACCAGCACACTCCAGGCAAGTATCAGTGCTACTCCTCCCTCCAGAACTATCGTCCTGCATGTGTCACTTGGTGGTATAAAAGGAAGAATTCCTGGTAGCAGGGACCAGGAAAGACTGGCCTTTGATATGTTTTTATATTCCCATATTTTCTGTCTTGTAGCATTAGGCTACCAAATCATCCTCATATTTGTAACTCTGCAGTTTCTGAGTAAGGAAAGAAAAAGTATGATGATTCAAAGAGCTCAAAAGATGTTCACTATATCTTCCCAGACTTCTATTTCAGAGGAAGAAAAGGTTGGGGGGATTGTAATTCTGATGAGATTAGATCAGGCTTAGCACCCACATTTATGGTATCTGTGATTTTTCATTTGTATTTAATTTGTATCAAGTTGGCAATTCTGGGAATTTGGGTAGGCAAAATGGCAAACAAGACATAGAATCAAAGTTTGGGAGGGTTACAGCTTGGCAGGGACATAAAGGCCACATGTTAGTAATATTTATGAAATAGCTGTGATCGCTTAATGATGCTTCTTGAGCGACTATGATCTTAAGAAGCACCTGGAAGGCTAACGAAACAATCACAATAGCAGAGTGGCCTCTGTCCTCACCCCACCCCCACATGTGACAATGAAAATTTTTCTCCGTGTGACTGGGAAAAGGAGACAGTCTCCAGAAAAAGCCAAGAAGTTCTGTGGCAAAATGACAGGACACATTCAATATCCAAAGTATTCATGAACAAACAAAAAAAAAATTTTTTTTTTCAACCTACAAAGACATGAATGTTTAACCCAAATTTTCAAAAGTGGTTATCAAATATTTAGCAGGAACCCTCACTGAGCTATCCATTGTCTTCATTCTAAGTGCTAATAGCTCCTAAATGATCAAATGCAGGATGAAGTTTAGGTCAGTGCCAAAAATGAGTGAGGAGAATCCGTTGACCTTTACTCTGCCTTGCTTTCTACCGAAGCTAGAGTTTGTTTCTTAAGTCGAGAGAAGATAAGCTAAAGCCTTCCAGGGTGACTTCTTTGAAGCTACTCATAAAAGAGGGTGGCACATAATGCCTGTAAATTTGAAAAACTGTGTACCATCTCACATATTTCATGATGACATCTTAAGTTAATCAACAGTGAAAGTAGTTGCAAAGAATGTGATACAGACATTTTTAAAATACAATTTTATATCACTCTTCTCCGTGAATTCAGTGGGATATAAATGTCACAGTGATTTCACACCTGTATCAGCCATCTATTGAAAAATAGATTCAAACAGTTCTGAAAAGTTGCAAATTTTCACGATTCTTTTTTTCACTTTGAAAAGATTTCTATGCTTCTCATACAATTTCATCTTAGTGTAATAAGTAATTCATATTTTAAGATCTTTCATTGATTGTGTTCTCATACTTCCCTGCAACTCAAAAAGGATGCATAAATTGAAATGTTTAACATCGAACAATTTTTTAATGCATTTAGCACAGGGGATGCAGGGTCTACAGGGTTTCACTACATAGATCCGACTCGTAGTGAGTCTCCTGTTTTCAGCCTCCCAAAGTGCTGGGATTACAGTCGCATGTCAACATGCCCAGTTTCAATGGCCAGCTCAGCGTGTCCCTGGGGGAGGGGCCTGCATGGCACGCTGGGGACAGCACCCTGGCCACTGTGCTCTGCAGAAGCAGTACTTGAGTTAGCTGAGCTATCAGGCCAGCCCACTTGAAACAATTCTTATTATCATGAGAGCCCTAAGCATAAAAATCATTCTTCTGAATTGAATTTTTATTAAGATATTAGTAGCACAGAATTTAATTAAAAAAATTTCAAAACTACTCAACTAAGATTATTAAGCATACAGTCAAATTTTATGGGAACTGTACCTCCTAATGAGCTAAGATTAGTTAACTGTAAGGTCTTGATCAGAGCAGGCTTTTTTCCAATCGCTCAATTGTCCCTTTGTGCAACACTCTATGGACTTTAAACGTAGAGCCACCATGGTGTCTCTAACTTCCTCATATATTGAGAGACCCGTGTCAGCAAGTTTCCAGCACCCAAAACGTGCTCTGTGGCTGTCGCTTTTCTTGGTCACCTCTCTCCTTGTTGTCCCAGTTCTCACTCTTTCCAGGGAGATCACCAGCCCGGCAGACACAACCACCCCAGTTGCAAGAACTTCACTTCAACAGGGATCTGCTAAGGACAGCACACAGTTTTTCAAATTCACGGGCATTACGTGCCACCTTCTTTTATGAGTAGCTGCAAACACGTGTAAGCAGAAGTGTTCCTTCGTGTCACCACAGCAGGAAGTGAACATTTAAATAAAGAACAGAATTATAGATGTAAATACCCACCTAATTAAATGGCTTAATGTGACGACACACAAACACACATCTCTAAGTCCGATGTTACTGACAAGTCACGAAGTCCCACGTATGGGTGTTTAAACTGTGACATTTATTGTGAAAACACTCTAAATCAAAGAGCCGTATTTCTTTTTGAGTGCCAAATGCTTACAATTTGAGCAAGTAGAAACCTTCCTGGGATACACAATACCTGGAACACTTGAGTCATTTTAAAAACCACAGATGGTGTGTTAGACAGCATCTATCTTCCTTATTAGCATAAGTAGGCAGTGGCTTTCCACATGTAATGACTTCTGTCTCTACCCCCTGCCTGAGCATATTCCTACTCCCCACACTGCCTGACTCCCATCTCCCCATGGACCTCTATGCCTCTCAGATGACGAAAACACTCTTCCCAGCAGGTATACTTTAAACAGATTAAAAAAAAAAAAAAAAAAAAACCTATTAATGGCACATTATCTTTTCCTTTTTTTTAACCATAGATTATTTACCACATTTTTGTAAGAGGAGGGGTGTTGGGAGAGCTGAGGCTATTTCTGCTTCTTTTCTAAAGAAATGTGCCAAGGGTTTAGAACTTGTTTGAAAAATAAACTCTTGTCTCAAAATAAAAAGTTTAGGGAGAATTCTTTATGAAGGCAAGCTACTGTACTTTAACTGTCTTTTGTTAAAGGAGCCAGAATATAGCAACTCAGCAATAATTGCTATTTTATAATCTCCTGAATATTGAACTGTTTGTTATGCAAATTAACAGTCTTTCGAGTATGCACCCGCCTAGTCTTGGAATTCTTTTTTGTTTACATATTGTACTTTTGCAGCTTTTACCAGTCAGTATAAAGAAGCATCTTGATATTTACTAATTCCAGGCATAAGCAGACTTCTGTCAGGCGAGTGGTGGCTGCGCTTCCTGGTCTTTGTTTAAAAAGACATGTGGGGGACCCGGCAGGATGGCTCAGTGGTCTAAAGCACCTGCTTAGGAAAGCTTGGGCAGCTGCAGGGACCACGGTTCGATCCCTGGCACCACATGCTGCTCCAGCCTTGCCCTCAGGGCAGGCTGAGCCGGCCATAAAAATAAATAAACAAACAAAAGTTCTGAAACAACAACAACAACAAAAATTAAAAAAAAAATAAAAAGACATGTGGCAGATTTGTAGAATTAGAGGGAGAAAAAATAGCTAGCAGTTTTCATCAGAATTTTATTCTTACTATGGCTAGAAGACCTGGAACCATCCTGTGACTGCTGATCCACAGCAGAACATAGCCATGTAGGATGAGTTGAACTCCTTAAAGCTGTCAAAAATAGTGAGGAGCTTGATAGTACATGGTTCAACCTACAGGCAGCTCCTGATGTAATAGACATCTACAAAAATGTCCCCCAGAACTATGAAGCTATTTGTGCCTGATATATTTAGAGTTGAATAAAACAACCACTGGGCAGAAAATAAATAAATAAAAATCAAAAAATCTCCCAGGAATTAGTTCCTACATTTAGTAAAATTTCAAAATAAAATAGCTGCAGTAATTTCAGCATATCCTCCCAAATCCTATCAGGTAATGTCGACTTAATAGGCATATGCTCCTCCCAGACAGTGTCAGCCAGTTCAGTCTTCCACAGATCTTCTGCTAGCAGGAGTCAGCCTTTGCCTGCTCTTGGAAGCTTCAGCAAGAGCTGAGAGCTGCTGAAAGAAGTTTGAAGAAGAGGCCTAGGGAAACAGCGCAAGGGCATAAGCACCTGCCTGGCATGTGCAAGGCTCCGAGTTTGATCTCTGGTACCTAAAAAAAAAAGAAGTTTGAAGACAAAAACAAAACAAGGGAATGAACACACAAAAATATGTTAATCACCTTCAAGTTTGGCTCAAGACAGTTTTACCTTGTCTACAAATAATTTTACCTTACATTTATATCAATATATCCAACAACATAAACAAAGTTTATTATTTATTATGCTCATGCACAGGTTAAAAGTCTACAGGCATAAGATATTAAACAACTAAGTCAAAGTCACCAGAGAATAAGTGACAGATCCAGGTTAGGACTGCTTTTTGATTTTTAGTCTGTTTCCTGGGAAATAGCATTTGAACATTTAAGATATGAGGCCAGGTGTCTCTCCAGCTTCTACCCCTACTCCCATTTCTTTTCCCCTCTACTTAGTTCTCTGCCCACATGCAAACAAGTGAGCGAGTTGATTACATGGTAGTAGAATGGATAGGATTCCACAAAGACCCTGAGTTTAATCCCCAGAAACACACACACACACACACACACACACACACACACACACACACACACACACAAATCTAAATCTGCAGCATTGTCTTAGTTTTCTCTCATTGCTGGGACAAATACCTGACACTCAAAGTAAAGGAAGAAAAGGTTTATGTAGCTCACAGTTCATGGAGGTTTCAGTCCATATTTGGCTGGCCAAAGGCTGAGTGGAACAGGACGGAGAGCATCCAGTTCATGGCGGCGGAACAGCAGCAAAATGGTGGCAGAGGAAGCCAACCAAACAGGGCAGCAGAGAGCAACAGCTTTTGTCTGTCTGTCTGTCCCTCTTTATACTCCTATCAGGCTCTCTGCCTTAGGATATCAGCCCTAGACCACACCCATAGTCTCAGCCATACTCAGACCGATAATCCCATCAGTACTAAGACACGTAATCCCAGGGATCATGAATCAAGTCTCAATCTATAGAAACCATGCCCTATGATTGCATGAGGCTTTGAGGGGACAACTAGACATAAACCATAGCAAGCATCTTCATTGTTTACAACAGGAGTTGCGCTGCTCTTGCACACACACACCCTTTTGGTGAGGAGAAATGTTAAAATTAAAGGCAGACATTTTTAGACCTCATGAGAATCGACCACTGAGGGCTGTCCAAATAGCTCAGCAGATTCAAGCGCCTGCAAGCAAGCACAGGGGCCAGGGAACCCCTGGGCCCGCTGTGGTGGCACCGGCCCTGCCCACTGGACATGCTGAGACAGCAACTGAGACAGGGCATGGTGGTGCTCACCTGTACTCTCAGCTCTTGGGAGGCTGTAAACAGGAGGAACACTATGAGTTCAATCTAGTAATGAGACCCTGTAGACCCTGTAGATAGGGTAGCACGGCAGAGTGTGGGGGGCAGGGGGAGGGGAATAATGATTTCATATAACTTTTTTTCTGTGTACTTAAAGGAAACCTCTGCAGAAAATGGGAAAATATGGGTTTAAAAAAAAAAAAAAAACTTTATCTGTCAAAAATTTTCCATTATCAATTTTCCACCCAAGAACACTTATAATTTCATAATATTGCATATAATTTTTGTCATATAGCTAATCAGATAACTTCTGAAATTAGTTAACCCTAATAGCAGACACTCATCATAATGTTTAACTACATAATGTTTCTAACCACAATGAAATAATAATTGTGATTACAAAGCTCATTTAATCGAGTCCTCTGTCATGGTGATTTGATATATTTGATATAACAGAAGGTCAAACTTATATATCACCTCAGATATAAATTTTTCTCTCTCCCTATTTACCAGGTCCCACTAATGTCTCTTCATGAGTACCTTTCTATCCTCCGGATGTAATTTGCATTAGTGCCTGTATCAGTTCACACATCCTTTGCACTTTCCCTAGTGCTATCTCACTCATAACTTGCTAAATCAGCTTTCTCAGGCTTCTGTAACAAAGTCCCACAAACTGGATCTCTCTGTCTGGAGATGAGAAATCTGAGATCAAGATGTGGGCAGGGCCATGACGCATCTCAAGTGTTGTCATCATTCTTCCCCTCTTCTCCTAATTTGCTGGTGATCTTTGGTGTTCTTTGGCTTCTTAAATACACCCTTTCAATCCTCCTTCTTCACCCAGTGCTCTGCATCTGGGCGTGCCTGTTGCAGATTTCCCCTTCTCATCAGCTGTATCAGCTCAGGGTGGGCCCTCACCTACATCATCAACCAGCTAAAATTTTAAAGACCTGATATTATTAAGGCTTGCGTCCACAGGTAATGCCAAAGCTTCATGCACTCATAGGAGCATTTTTGTTTGTTTGTTTGTTTGTTTTTGAGAAGTGGCTGGCTCCTCAGTGTGTGACACTGGAATCGGTTCATGGTCCAGTGCTAGGCTCAAGGGCACTAAGATTAAGGGTGTTAGTGATACTTCAGGGGATAAAATAAAAGGGGCAGGAGGGCCTTTCGGCCGGAACCGCCATCTTCCAGTAATTTGTCAAAATGACTAACACAAAGGGCAAGAGGAGGGGAACCCGTTATATGTTCTCCAGGCCCTTTAGAAAACATGGGGTGGTTCCTTTGGCCACATACATGCGAATCTACAAAAAGGGTGACATTGTAGACATCAAGGGAATGGGTACTGTGCAAAAAGGAAT
>PVJA010004722.1:0-83780 GCA_004027025.1 Myocastor coypus | reverse complement strand
ATATATATATATATATATATATATATATATATATATCTACATAAATAAAATAAAAAAATTTTAAAAGTAAGTGTAAAAACAAAAAAATGGCAATAAAGAAAACAAGAGGCAAGGGAAAAGAAACAGTTCCTTTGAGTTTGTGAGACTAAAGTGGACTAATGGGTTTTGTTTTTAAATTAACACATGAGTACACTTCAAACATCACAGTTAAAATAAATGTGAGTTTATATTTTCTTTACCAAATATGAGAATTTCTCCATGTAATCTAAATGTATGTCCATAACACTAAATCTTTCAATAGAAAAGATAACATAACATTTGTAAACATAATTAGTACATCTTACGTAGTGATATATAAATAGGGAGTTTTAATTCATTCATGAATCTTATGAAAATTTAAATTCTTTGGCTGAATGTTTTGTCCCAGGTGCAATGTTTAAATCAATATTCTGCTGACAAATCTGAAATGCAGAGCAGATAGTTACTATACATGGAAGAATAAAGATTAATTATAAAATTATATGTATTGTTGGTTTGATTCTAGTTTTATCCCAAGCAATTGACGTTTAAAACAAAAACCAAACTGGTGAATCAACAAAACAACAAAGTTGGGTTTGTTGGCAACACTGCAGCCTGTCTTTAAACCCAAAGTAGCTGTGAAAAGAATAAATAAATAAAAGATGGAACTCGTGATTCCAATATTGGGCCACAGACTCAAATGCGCAGAAATTACTCCGTGATGCAATTAACTTATTACCATCATTTCCCTGTGCTTTTCCAATGTGCTGTCGTCACTCCCAAGCCACCATGGCCCTTACTTTGAGATCAGCTGAGATTTATTTTCCTATATTTGTTTGGTAATCAAATGACTAATATATACTAAGTCACTTTAGATTGTTCCACCATTGAACATTTTCTGGGAAAGATTTAATAGAGGCAATCATAAAGAAGAATTCTAGAGCCTAATAATTCCGATACAACAGTCAATCTCATGCTTACCAGTTAAGGAAAGATATTCACACTGTATGTTCTTAGGATAAAATATCAAACTGTCCAAAAAGAAAAAAAAATCAAACCTGAAACATAAATTATTATATCATTATTATTCAAATTGATAGTGTGTATTTTAGTATAACTTTACTATTTTCTCTAATTAATATTCTTTGGTAGCATTATTTTCAGTCTCTCCTTTGAATTTCCTTAAACTACATTTCTTCCATTACATTAAAAAATGTAGTCTAATTCACTGGGCTCAGTTTGCTCCCAAAAAATTATTATTGATAATTATATAACTTTACATTTTCCAATTTTAAAAACAATTTTTTGATCTCTTCAGTTTAAATATCAACACGCTTTCCTATAAAGCCAAACATTTATAAATTGAAGCTCTAAATTCAGCTCGGATAACAGAGCATTTTTAGATTGCATTAGTCTATTAGCTGCTAAAGCTTGTGAACTTTAAATACTTCACTCTTGCTATTTGAAGGGCTGATGCCCAATTATGTCTGGCAGCTTGTATCCTAATACTGGTCTTAAAATCTTCCCTAGAACTCAAAATGATTTGCTTCCTGGAATATAGAATTTACTGCTTAGAGACAATAGTTTGGAGGCTGACATGCCTTTTCCCAGTCAAAATTTGAAAATGGGTAATTCTATTAAATGAACTTTCTTTGCCAAAGACATAAATAGCTTAAGGATAACATTTCTTGAGCTAATTTCAGCTTTTGAATTATTGAAAAATTCTGTAATACCACAGATTGCAACTTGAACTGTTTGCCACAAATCTTCAAAAACAAAGTGTCTTTGCTCAGCTGAGAGTTGGATGAATATGAAACAGAAAATGCAGTTACATTTTGTAAATTCAAAGGGGCATTACTGGGTGAAACTTTACATGTTGGCCTAAATTAAGTAGACAAACCTCTTTGCTATATCACATTTTGCTAACAGCTAGCTTAGGTAAAAGATCATGCAATACTTGTGCATTAAAAATTGTGCCATGGAGCAGGCTTACATGTTCAGATATTATTGGATTCCGGATAAAAGTTAACACTCCGTAGTTTTCCAGGAAGGTTTTTATTCAATATTTCTGCTTCCTTAGTGAACAAAAAGGCTTGATATGCAATTTGACTGTTCCCCTGCAGGTGTCTTTCAGAAGGTAGAAGCACCTGACCTCACTTTTCTTAAAGAAATACTTAGAAAACTTGCAGTTGTACCATTGTGATGTAAATCTTTTTCCAGGCTTCTGCCAGGTTAGCAACTTGTAAATGTATTTCTCAAAGGCAAGGGAGCCACCCCTCTACAACGTAACCTTGGGAGCAGTGCCCTTTCTCCACGTTTCTGTGTGAGTTCAGGAGTTTATGAAGGACAGTTAACCTGTGTGTCCAAGCATTGCCTACTCATGCTGAACGGCTCCAACGTTTTGCTCTTAAGCTTTTCTATTAGTTCATACCAAAATTAAACATCAATCTTTTAGGGTTTTCTTTCAGGAGATTTGAGTTCACCCTCTTTATGCTATTGCAATGACATTGAATAAAGTCTTCCTTGTCTGTTTAATTCTGTACAATACAATTTTTATTTGGTGACTGCAGAACTATTATTTTAACTTCCATAAATGCCTCCATAGAAGATTATACTAACTTAGATGTGCTTCCTTAGGCAGGTTTCCTCTTCCATATAAGTTGATACATTATGGCTAATGCTTTTTCAACTTGATTTGCTCATCAGTAATATGTATTTCAGCCACCTAGTCTATAGTTACAACTTTTATTTGGAAATTTTTAATGAATTAAAACAATAAAAAGTTACTGGTTTGAGAACATCAAGATATTTATTCTATGAATGCTTACATAGTCTATAAGAAACAACTCATGTTAACGACTTCAGAAAATTCCAAACGGAAGATTTACTAAGGTGTCTGCCTCTGCTGCCAACGTCATGGTGGGACTCCTGACTGAATGTCAGCCCTTAGAACAGACACTCACTTTTCATCTTCTAGCTGGACTTGCTTGTGAGTAAGAAAACACCAAGACGTGGACATTGTGTGACGCAGCTAACAGATGCCTGAGATAAACAACTTACTAGGTGAAAACGTTTATTTTCACTGACACTTTTAGAAGTTCCTGTGATTATTGGTCTTGCTGATTGCGAGGGTTTGCACAGGTTACAAGCACATCCTTACAGGAGCAGTCGCTGGCGTGACGCTGCTCAGCTCAGAGCCAGGAAGCTAAGGACAGTGAAGATCCCACTCGCTCTCTGAGAGCCTGCTTCTAGAGACCCCCCAGGCCTCTTGGGAGCTCCCACCCCTCCTTAAAGTGTCTGTAGCTTCTCAGTGTCTCCAAGCTGGGTACTAAATCATTAACAAATAAGCCTTTGAGGAAATTTCAGATGTAAGCTACAGCAGACATTAAAATAAGAAAGAAAACAAAAAGGCTTAGAAAATGCGTTTTAAATAATAGGAGCTCCTAAAGGAGCTGTTTTCACCTCAGCAGATAAATTTTAGCGCATTTCCTGTGTCTTCCTCTTGTAGTGGACAGTATGCCTTGGTCCTCAGTACCGTGCTAACATTATTTATTTATTTATTTATTTATTTATTTATTTATTTATTTATTTATTTATTTATTTATTTATTTATTTATTTATTTATTTTTGTCTTTTTTTGAGACAGAGTCTCGCTATGCAGGTCAGGCTGGCCTTGAGCTAACTTTTGTAGCACAGGCTGGTCTCGAACTCACACTGATCCTCCTGCCTCAGCCTCCTGAGTGCTGGGATTACAGGCGTGCCCCACCACACCCGGCTCTAACATTTTATGTATTTAAGCAGAATAAAAAGATGAAAATGATGGGGCCTGGCAGGATGGCTCAGTGGTTTAAAGCGCCTGCAGGCGGCTGCAGATACCGTGATTGGATCCCCAGCACCACATGCTGCACTGGCCCTGCCCTCTGGGCAGGCTGAGCCAGCCATAAAAATAAATAAACAAACAAACAAAAAAAAGTTCTGAAGCAAGAAAAAAATATATTTAAAAAGATGAAAATGAAAAATAATGTAAATTTGATTTTCACACTAATTCATTAATTTACTTATTTCCCTTCTTGTGGAAATGTGTGACTTTTAATTAAAAAGAAGCATATACTTTGATGAATGTTTTAAACGTTAAAATTTTTAAAATGGACTTAATTAAGGAAAGAATATGTCTAGGGGTTTGAATATAAATATAGTTTTATATGGAAAATATAGAAATTATTTGGCAACTACGCTTCTAAGTACATGCTCAAGAATTGTATTAAAATTATTATTACCATTTTCTTTGACATTGTTAATTATAGGATTGTCTCATCAAAACGTAAAACCTGAATATGAACCTTACTTATTTTAAATAAAAGCATGCTCGAGTAATTTATATACTGCCTTGAATTCATTCTCTAAATGCACTTGTTCCTTTTTCAACTTCGTGGGCAATGTAGGATCACAATGAAGCATATATTCATAAAGGAAGGTGGCATATACCATACCCAAACATACACACATGGACATATGCAAACATATATTAAATGTTTCTAAAATGTTGTGTGCTCCTTAGCACATCAGTGCTAAGTCATTTCCCGTGTCTTCCTCAGTGGCTGCCTCATAGCTGTTGTGGGCAACATGCCTCGTCCTCAGCACAGTACTAAAATCTTATATAATCCTGAACTGGTAGAAATATTAAAATTAACCTTCTTTTCTCTCATCTCTCAGTAATGGCCCAACAGTGGTCTTACACACAAAAAAAGAATTAGAATCAGAGAAACAAGAAGTAAAGTTATGAATACACACAAAAATGCATTTAAATAGCTTGCTCCTTAAACTATATAAGAATTTTCAGTTTGCAATAGTGTTTCCAACTAGTACAATAGGAATATCTTAATTTACACAATTACAAACACAATTGAAGTAACAGATAGACAATGCAGACACATATACCTGTGCACACAAACACTACACACAAAAGGTAATATTTTTTGTAAGAAATATTCTAATTTGAGATTTTTGTACAGGAATTTTTTGATATCTTTTTATTTATTTTTGCTTTAATTTAATTTCATTTTTTAAAGTAAAAGCAAAAGCAAGGACAAAAAGTCAGAAACAAAGACAAAAACAGGGTGAAGCACAACAATACATATGTTACAGATTTCAAAACAAAAAATAACTGATTATGAATGGTTGAAACATTACCTATTTTTATCTTCGAATTTGTTGCTCAAACTAACAGAGTTATGTAAGATTGGACATATGATTGCATAATACCGTTTGATTTCAAGAAACTACATTATTCGTCTGGATCTATTTTTTAAAGTTTTTACCTTTATTGAAAATCATTTTAAGGAAAGTATAGTAAAAATTGATATGACATTAGAAATGATATACATTTAGAAGAATAAGATGACATGTATTCAAGCATGGATTTTTTATTACTTCTAATAACAAATAACAATGTGACAGTTTCCAAACACAGCAGTACATTCCCAATAATTGATAAAACACATATTGTTGTCCTCATAATAATTATTTAGAGGACAGGGTACAGACATGACACTATTTCTAATCACTATTGGTACAAAAAATTTCTTATTATTGAACTAAGAGAAAGTAGTTGTATATATAGTCCAATGTTTCATAATTGTAGTGGGTTATTGGCAGAACTGGCAATGTCAGAAGCTGTTGATTGAAGCCTTTTAAGCTTAACATACTAATCTCGCTTTACTTTACATGTCTCTTGGTTAAACTTTTCTTCTGCTGGGGAGTTAAGGTCCAGTTAAAACAAACCTGTATGACAGAACATGTAACTTTTATATCTCCCAAGGTCAGTCAAAACCCTTCAGGATTTACCTTGCAACCATGTGCAGTGCTTTGTAGCACTGTTCTCAGTGTCAGCCATCTGGATGAGTAACAGCATTGCTTGACCAGTTTGCTTTCTATGAAAGCCTGAGACAATGTTTTCTCTCTAGATGACTCTCCTTTGGCAGAAAGGAGAGTCAATCCCTTTCCTCTGTGGCTCCACAATCTCCTTGAACAGAAAATTTGGGAAACCACTGAGTTATAGGATGTTACAGCACAGACTCTTTTATGTCCTGAGTCCTCACTGATCTTGAAGGGCTAGGGCCAAAATATTGGCTATCCTTGTAGCCCCCCTTCTTTTTCTCTAATTTTGGTCTGTAAACTTATGCTCTTAGCCCACCAGAAGAGAAGCTTAGTGATACTATTACCCTACAACTTAGGTCCTGAGCTTAACATCGCCATCTTCCCGAATATTAAATGTCTTCAACTTAACATGGAATTGGCATTTTCCACCAATCATTGATATTCTAATAAATCCCTATAGAATGTAATAAAAAATGTTACACATTTTTATTTATTTTTTAAGGGGTGGGAATGTCATTTATTTGAGGCACTAAAGCAGCAGCAGAGCACCCACCCCTGTGAGTTACACATTTTTACACAGAAATTTAGAATTCTAAGCACATGCAAAACTGTAGCTAGTCAATCCTACTGCATTTTTCTTTGTCTCTTACTCTCTTTTAATAACATTTTTTTGTTTTCTTGTGCAACAACCATTTACTTGAGAGAAAGTATAGAAATAAATGAAATTATATTAGAAGCAGCATACATGTAACAGCCAACAATGATAGGCATTCTAAGCATAGTTTTAGTGTACACACTGCTATCCTCAGTGTGAAAAAAGGACCTGTTGGAGGCTCTTAGGACCATTGTCTAATTCATCTTGTGGATATAAGTGCATGATTTTGGTCTTGACATGATCCTTGTCTTTTCTTCTTGGAGTTTTTTGTTTTTTAACCCCTAAGTTGTTTTTTTTTTTTTTTATTTCCATTCAGCTGTGTTATGCCTTTACATTATTTCTTCTTTGGAGTTCTTATACTAGGGGGTCTATATGATACTTACACATGTAGGTCTGGTTTATTTCACTTATGAGTATACCTTCAAGGTATGTCTTGTACTTTATCATTCTTTATGGCTGTGCAATCTTCCATTGTATAAAAATACCACATCTTTTTCAACCATTCCTCAGATGATGGGCACTATGGTTGTTTCCAACATTTGGCTATCACAAATCTTGGTGCTGATATAAACATAGGTGCACAAATGTCACTATGACATGATGTTTTCAATTCTTCTGGCAAAATTCCCAATAGATAGATAGCCGGATTGAATGGAATTTCCAGTTCTAGTTTTTTAAGGAGTTTCCACACTGCTTTCCACAATGGTTGCACCAGTCTGTATTCCCACCAGTAGTGGAGAAGTGTTCCTTTTTCCTCACAGCCTCTCCATCATTTATTACTCCCTGATTGCTTTATGATAGCCATTCTTTCTGGGGTGAGATGGTTTCTAAGTGTTATTTTAATTTGCATTTGATGAATGGCCAGTGATGTGGAGCATTTTGTAATGTATTTATTAGCTTCTAGTATTTTTTCTCTGAGAAGAGTGCGTTCATCATTGATACCCATTTCTAGACTGGGTCTTTGAATTCTGGGACCCTAACTAGTTTTAGTTTTTCATAAATTCTACATAGAAGACGCTTGTCTGAATACTTATTAGTTATTTTTTTTTTTAATTTGTGGGTTGTCTTTTTACTCTGCTTGTAAATTCTTTTCAGGTACAAAACTTCTCAGCAAGAGGAGGTCCCAATTGTTGATGCTTTGAAGTGTTACATGTGCATTTTAAATTTTTTCCACGAAGTCTTTCTCTACCCCTATATCTTCAAGAGTTCCTGCCAATTGCTCTTCCAGGAGATTTAGTGTTTCTCTTTTAATATTTAGTTCTTTAATTCATTTTGACTTTAGTTTAGTGTATGGTGATAGACCTGGGTCAAGTTTTAGTTTCTGACATGTACAGAGCCAGTTTTTCCAGCACCATTTGTTAAATCGGCTATCATTCTTCCAGTAAACTTGTTTGGCCCCTTTGTCAAAGATAAGGTGGTTGAGTGCGTTTGTATTTGCTTCTGTATCTTCTAATGTCTTCCATTTTTCCTTAGGCCAATGCCATGCTGATTTTATCACTGTAGCTTTGTGGTATAACTTTAGTTCAGAAATTGCAATGCCTCCTGACTTGTCTTTGTTGCTCAGGATTCTAGGTCTTTTTTTGGTTCCAAATAAATTTTAGGAATGATTTCTCCAGGCCTGTGAGGTATGTTGATGATATTTTGATAGGGATTTCATTAAATCTGTATAACAATTATTTATTTATTTATTTATTTATTTATTTATTTATTTATTTATTTATTTATTTTTGAGGCAGGGTCTCACTTATGCAGTTCAGACTGACCTTGAGCTCACTTTTGTAGCCCAGGCTGATCTCGAACTCACACCAGTCCTCCTGCCTCAGCCTCCCAAGTGCTGGCATTACAGGCATGAACCACCTGGCTTGTATAACAATTTAGGAAGTATGCTCTCGAGCCGGGCATGGTGGCTCATGCCTGAAATCCCAGCGCTCGGGAGGCTGAGGCAGGAGGATCGGTGTGAATTCGAGACCAGCCTGGGCTACAAAAGTGAGCTGAAGGCCAGCCTGAACTGCATACTGAGACCCTGTCTCAAAAAGACAAAAAAAAAAAAAAAAAAAAAAAAAAGAAGTATGCCCATCTTCACAATGTTGGGAGCAGGTAATATCTTTCCATTTTCTGAAATCTTCTATAGGATCTCTTTTTGCAGAGTTCTGTAGTTTTCACTGAATAGATCTTTTACTTCTTTAGTTAGGTTAATTACTAAGTATTTCATTTTCCATGGTGCTCTTATAAAAGATAGTGCTTTTCTAATTTCCCTCTCAGTGTGTTTGTTATGTGTGTAGATGAATGCGGTTGACTTTGTATCCTGCTATGCTACTGAACTTGTGCATTAGTTCTAGTAGCTTCATGTTGTAGTTTTTGGGGTCTTCCAAGTAGACTATGATGTAATCTGAAAATAATAATAGTTTAAATTCTTCTTTACTTATTCTTATTCCTTTTATTTCTCTTTCTTGTCTAATTTCTGTAGCTAATGATTCCAGAACTATATTGAATAGGAGTGGTGATAGTGGACATCCTTGTCTTGTTCCACATGTGAGAGTAAAATATTTCAGTTTTCCCACATTCAGAATTATGTTAACTGTTGATTGCAATAGATAGCTTTTATCAAATTGAGGTAGAAGGCATTTATTCAAATTGTCTGTAGAACTTTGAACATGAATGAGTGTTGGACTTTGCAAAATGCCTTTGCTGCATCTATCAATGAAGGTGATAATGTGATTTTTCGATTGGGTTCTATTGGTATAGTGTACTATGTATATAGATTTTCTTATGTTGAACCATCCCTGCCTTACTGGCATGAATCCTAACTGGTCATAATGAATAACCTTTTTAATTATCTGTTGTATTCTATTTGCTAGGATTTTATTCAGGATTTTTGCATCTATGTTCATGAGAGAGATTGACCTGTAGTTCTCTTTCTTAGTTGCACATTTCTCTGGTTTATTTTTATCAGTGTAATGCTTGTCTAGTCTTTTTGAGAGGATTAATTCTTCTTGAATTTCATTGAAGACTTTGAGGTGTACTAGGATTATATTTTCTGTAAATTTTTTATAGATTTCGATTGTGAATCCATCCAGACCTGCACATTTTTTTTTCGGTTGATTTTTTATTAGCTTTTGTATTCCACTGGCTGTTACTGCTTTATTGAGCATTATTATACCTTCTTGATTCAGTTTTGGTAAAGTGTACCTTTCTAGGAATCTGTTCATTTTATCTGTGTTTTCAATTCTGTGAGAGTAAAGATTCTCAAAGTAGGTATTCATTATCTTCTGGATATCCACTGGGTCTATGTTAATGTCACCCTTTTCATTCCTTATTGCTTGAATTTCAGTTTTTTCTTTCTTCTTTTTGATGAGATTAGCTAGGTGCTTACCAATTTTGTTTAATCTTTTAAAGAACAAGCTTTTTTTCTTTAGAACTAGCATTTTGATTCATTAATTCTTTGTATTGTTTTCCTTGTCTCAGTTGAATTAGTTTCTGTTCTAATCATTAAAATATCCTTTGGGCTTTATATTTGCTTTACTCTTCCTTTTCTAGATGATCTAGGTGCAGCATTAACTATTCAATTTTTTCCCTTCTGTTTTCCTAATGCATGAGTTCAGAGCTCTAAATTTCCCTCTAAGAACTGCTTTCATTGCTTCCCATAAGTTCCAGCAGGTTGTGATTCAATTTTCATTAAACTACAAATATTGTTTAATGTCTTATTTAATTTCCTCTGTAACTCACAAGTTGCTAAGAAGGGTGATGTTGTATTTCTGGGTTTTTTTTTTTTTTTGTGGTTTATTTTGTCATTTATTTCCAGTTTCATTGCACTGTGATCAGATAATATGCATGGAATAATTTCATTTTTCTTCCACATACTTATGCATGAACTATGGAATAGTATGTGGTCTATTTTAGAAAATGTCCCAAGTGAAGCTGAAAAAAAATGTATATTCAGAAGGGGTTTGGTGCAACACTCTGTATATGTCCACTAAGTCCAGTTGTTCCACATTCTGGTTCAGTTCTGCTACTTCTTTGCTTTTTTTTTTTTTTTTTTTTTTTTTTTTTTTTTTTTTTTTTTTTTTTTTTTTTTTTTTTTTTTTTTTTTTTTTTTTTTTTTTTTTTTTTTTTTTTTTTTTTTTTTTTTATGTCTGCTTGACCTATCTTTTTTGCATAAACTGGTTTTAAGGTTTCCTGTTAAAATTGTAGTATTATTATTAGATTTTTCATGTCCATTAAAATTTGTCTTATATAGCTCAGTGCTCCCATGTTGGGTGTTTATATATTTATGAGTGTTACCACTTCCTTTTGAATTTTTCCTCTGAGCAGTATGTAATGATCATCTTTATTTCTTTTGATCAATGTTAGCTTGAAGTTCAAACAATATGTAAACAAGATTACTTCCCCTTCTTTTTTCTGGTGTGCTGGTGCATGTAGTATTGTCTTCTTTCCTTTCACTTTCAGACTGAATTTCTTTGAGTTAGGTGTGTTTCTTGTATAAAGCATGTTGCTGAATTTTGCTTCCTAATCCACTGTGCCAGTCTATTTCTTTTTATTGGGAAATTAAGCCCACTTACCTTGATGGTTATAATTGAAATGTATTGACTTAGGTTTGACATGTTTTTTTTTTTTTTACCAATTATTGATTTCCCCTTTTTTCTCCTGTATTTAATTGGATTCCCTATTTGGCGGTTTTTTTCTGTTCACATTCGTGGAATTTGGATCATTTTTGTTCCTCTTAACATCTTCTATTGGAGGTTCTTCGGAAAGTTATGCTTTATCACACTGAGGATAGCAATATGTAACACTAAAACTATGTTTGGAATGCCTGTCAGACTGGTCTTTCAGGTGTGTGATGCTTCTAATGCAATTTGAGTTACTACTATACTTTCTCTCAAGTAAATGGTTGGTTTGCAAGAAAACAAAAAAAGGTATTAAATGAGAGTAAGAGACTAGGAAAAATACCATAGGATTGACAGACTACAATTTTGTACATGTTCAGATTTCTAAATTTTTGTGTAAAAATGTAACTGCTTCTACCACATTCTATAAAGATTTATTAGAATATTAATGATTGATAAATAACACCAACTCCAAGTTAAGTCTAAGATGATTGATATGCAGAAAGACAGTGATGCTAAGCTCAAGTGCGTATGTTATAGAGTAGTAGATTCACTAAGCTTTTCTTCTAGAGGTTTAAGAATATAAGTTTACAGACCAAAAATTAGGGTAAATGAAGGGCTATGAGGATAGCTAATATTTTGGCCCTAGGCCATCAAGGTCATTGAGGACTCAGGACATAAAAGAAACTGTGCTATCGCATCCTATAGCTCAGTGATTTCTCAAATTTTCTGTTCAAGGAGATCATGGGCCTACAGAGGAAAGAGATTGAAGATATATAGTATCCCGAAGGTGAGTCACCCAGAGAGAAAACATTCTCTCAGGCTTTCACAGAGAGCAAATGGTCAAGCAATGGCTGTGATGCATTCAGATGGCTGACACTGAAAACAGTTCTACAAAGCACTGTACATGGTTTCAAAGTAATCCCTAGGGTATTTGACTGACCTTGGGAGATACAAATGTTGCATGCTTTGTTATATAGGTTTTGCTTTAACATGCCCTTAATCACCCTTCAGAAAGGTTTAACCATGAAGCATAAAAAGTAAAGCTATTTAAGTGTGCTGAGCTGTAAAATGTTTAGATCAACAGCTTCCAGCATTGCCAGTTTAACCAATTATCCACTGTGATTGTGGAATATTTGATTATGCGTACAACTACTTTCTCTTAGTTTACTGCGAAGATATTTTGTTAACCAATAATGGCTAGAAAATTATCATGTCTTCATCCTGTACTCTGTATAACTGCTAGGAGGACAGCCGTATACATTGTATCAAATATTCAAAATGTACTCCTAATGTGTTTTGAAACTGTCACATTGTTATTTGTTATTAAAAGTCATACAAAGTAAAATAAAATAAAATATCCTCTGGTAGTCTGTGTAGACTTGACTTTGGCTTTGCAAATTTGTTTAGTTGTTCTTTGTCGTGGAAATATTTCACTTCTCCATCAAACTCGAAAGACAGTTCTTCAGGGTATAGCAGTCTGAGCTGGAATTTGTTTTCATGGAGGACTTGAAGCACTCTGCTCCATGCTCTTCTTGGCTTCATGGCTTATGAAGAGAGATCTGCTATTATTCTAATGGGTTTTCCTTTAAATGTGATCTGTTTCTTTTCTCTAGCAGCTTTTAGCATATTATTCTTCTGCTGGATTTCTGGGATCTTGACTATTAAATGTCTGGTGTGTTTTTAGTTGGGTTGACATTATTTGGAGATATGCATGCCTCAGTTACCTGAATATCAAGTTGTTTTCTCATATTTGGGAAGTTTTCTGTTTTATTTCTACCCATATTCTTTTTACATCATTTGTATTGACTCCTTCTTTCTCACTGATGCCTATTAATCTCACTTCATTTATCTTTGTATTATTTTGCAGATGTTGGATTATTTTTTCCTGCATCTTGGTTGTTTTTAAGAGATCCTTTCTTACCTTTTCATTAGCTGCGACAGTGTCTTCAAAATATCAAACTCTATCTTCGCTTTATTTCTTACGGTGTTGCCAGCTTGTGATTGAGACTTTATTTTCCTGTATATCTCTTTAAAACTGCTTTATGTGATCTATTTCTTTCCTGTATTGCCCATTCAAGGATTCCATCAATTTTCTATTCTCCTCAAATTTTTATCAATGTCTTCTTTAAAAGCATTTATTAATTCTTTCATTATAGTTATTCTTTGTTTTTTCACTCCAGGGATTATTTCCAATCTGATTTCCTCTCAGTCTTTCCGCAGCTGTGACTTTATTTCAGATGCTATTAATTTAGAGATTTCTTTTTGACTTCATAGGTTAGTTCTGATCTAGTTTCCTCTATACTTTTCTACCTTTTTTTTTTTTACTTCAAACACTAATAATTCATGCATTTCTTTTCTTTTTTTTTACTTCAGAGGTTATGTCTGATCTAATTCCTCTATACATGTCTGTATTTGTTTCTTTACTTCAGATGATATTAATTCAGAAGTTTCGACTATGTGATTCCCAGTTTCTTCTATGTTAGTATCTTCTGCATTTTTCTGGGTGGGCTTGGGCCTGAAGTTGCATCTTACACCTTCTCTTTGTCATTTTGTATAGCGCTGTCCCTTGCCCTTTGGTGTTGAACCCTGATGCTGTTATTGGTTTAGCACTTACTGAAATTCATGACTGGATGAAGCAAGTTCAAACTTGTCCAGATGTGCTTGCTGGATCTGGCTGCTGTGCTCTACTTCTTCCTGCTGTTTCTCATGAAAGTGAACTTGCTATGCTCCTCTAGAAGTGTTCAGCTCTTGGTCTGAACCCAGCCTCTCTGTGGGAATTTTTCTAGACTTCCACAGGATATGCTGAGTCTGGGGTCTTCAAACGTACCTACAAGCACCTTTTGCTGGACTCTGGGCAGGGAAGTGCCTGGTGTGCATGGGCAAATGGAGAGGTCCCTACCTACATGCTTGTGCCAGGGTAGTGGATTCCTGGTGAGGGACTCAAGCATGGTTTTTGTATTACACATTACTACCCTCAGTGTAATTGCTGAGATCACAGATATCAGTATATATTGTTAGCCAAGGTGAAAACTGTACACACTAAATTTTCGAAAAACTGACGGAAATTTTTAGTACACTCCTTAAGTTCTATTTCTTTTTATTTTACCATATCTATTATACCTTTCAGTTTATTTCTTAACTTAGGTTCTTCCACTAGGGAGACAATATGATATTTACATGTATGAGTCTGGTTCATTTCACTTATGAATATAGCCTCTAGTTGCCTACACTTACCTATGAATCCTTCAAGTTTGTCTCATTTTATAGCTGAAAAACATTCCATTGCAAAAATGCCACATCTTTTCCATCTGAGGAAGAATATCTTAAAGGAGGATTCTTTGAAAATGGAGAAAATAAACTGTGTGTGTTTCATGCATTGAGGACATTTATGGACAAATTTTATCAGGATTAAATCATGCATAGGCCTTATACTGTAAATTTGGAAAATTATAGCATAAATAAAATAAGAATGTTAAAAAGGAACAGAAGCCCTAGCAAAATAAAATATTAAACGTACAAATATCAGAGTTGAGAATATGCCAATATTTATTATATCTGGCCTTAAGCGTAAAGAATAAGCAAGACTTATAACTGTAATATTTTGTATTCTACACTTTACCTTGGTAATCTAAAATGATATCAATCTTTGTTAATATTATTAACCGTCAAATTTCACATAAGACAATACTTCCAGTGAATATTAAGTGTGTTGTTATAAAGTGTATTCAAATCAGCCAAATTGGTGATGTTCATCCACTTTTCTTTTAGAGAGCCAAATTTCTCTAAAGATATTTCACATTTTTAAAACTTATACCAGATTCACTGTTAATATTTCCTGTGGAAGTACACATAGAAGCAATAAAGCATATATTTAGTAAGAATAATTCACCAGTATTCAAGTTCAGTTAGCATAAATGGTAAGATTTGCTATACTTAGGACAACCCTGCAGAATCTTTGTTCCATATATTTCAATAACAAGCAGCACAGACTGTGCATGCACAAGCCTACAATCCCAGCACTCTGAAAAGTTGATTCAAGAAGACTGAGAATTAGAGTCCCACTTAGTAAATTAGTGTTAGGGACCACAAATTATAAATTGAGGATAGAAGATATCCAGGCTTGCTTTGTCCTGCCCTTTGAGGCAGACTGAAACTGAGGAACTTTCTGCTTTTTTCTGGTCATAGCTGGAAGTCTTACAGCTAATGACTACTGTGGTACTCAGAAGGCAAGACAAGATCTACACATTATGATAAGGCATTCAGGGAAACTGCAGTTTCCTTATTGGACCCTGTCTAATCTTGTCTTTGCAAGGTTGCTTTGTTCTCATTATCCCACCATGGTCACAATTACTGCTCTGAAAACATTTAATGCCTCTGACCCATTATCCTTGACTCAAATATAATGAATAGATACCAACTGTCTGGATGCCTCTTGGCTGTTTGGTCTCCGTGACCAAATGGTTATCTCAGATCCCTACCTCTACCACTATTTAGTCTGTTGTTCTTTCTTCCCTCTGTGACCCATAAGACTTGGCAGAAGATTGAGGGAGTCACTGGAGAGGTTCTTGATGACTGGTATTGTGTAAGGAACCCTGATAAATTAGTGAAACTCTTGTCTCAAAAATTTAAAAAACTGGAATTACAGTCTAATGTGAAAGCCTTAGATTCAATCCCTACAGCCACAGAAAGATGTACAGTTCTGTTGCAAAAGTGGTCAACAGTACCTACTATAAAATATGATTAATTTGTCAAATAAAGGTCAGAATTTAGAAATAAGTAAGAACAATGATGGATTAGAAATAGCAGGCTGTATAAATCACTAAGAGATATTGTACATTTTTAAACACTTTGATAGTTATTTTACGTGCTATCCTAATCATTTCATGGGAAAACATGTGACCTCATGTGTAAAAATTATAAGAACAGCAAATAAACACAAAATTAGAGATCATAAGTTAGCAAACTTCACGTTGTTCAAAGCTCCTTGTTCAAATCTGATATCATTGACAGAATAATCATGACACCAGTCAGTTTCCTGTGATGCCCTCCTGATATAATTCTTCAAAACGTCTAAAGTCATGCAGTCAGAGACTGTTAGAGCAATTAAACTCAGAACAATATGTGAACAGTTTCAGAAAGATATGAAAACAGTAAGAAGGCACCTAGATTTATATTTGATGGCTATCAAGATATTCGAAGAGAGTAGATGGCCGAAATTACCTTTGGAATGTTTTCACTGGAACTTCTTATGTTGCTGCAAGAATGAGACCAGTGTATTACAAATTTGTTGGAAGTCTTTAAACAATATTTCCACCACTGCTTTTTAACGTTGGTCAAAAGCAGTTATAAATGGTAAAACTTTAAGTATTGAAGCAAACTTACATGAGAAATGGGAAGTTATTGTTAGAATGCTTTAATCATTTTAAAAAATTTACTACAATGAAAGAAATCTAAACACAAAGTGAATATAAATTAAAAAGAATAAACATTCTTAAAGAGCTGTTTCCCTAGGCATATAGTCACAAAGAAATAATTCTTACCATTTATGGAAGGGCTAAGTAAGGCCAGTTAAAAGCACAGAAACTAAAACTTTCGAAACTTCCACAAAATTTTAAATGAATTGCTGAAAACATGACATCAAGCAGATATATGCTTTGTAAAACAAAGAAAATAGATCACATAATAATAGATGAAGTTCAATGCATTTATGATCACTGTAGGAATATATTCCTATAAAATAAGGAATCAAAAACTTAAAATAAAAAAATTTAAATGATGAGGTCTTCTATGTGTATCCACATATTGATAATTTAAAAGACAAATTAAGAAACCCAAGTTACTGTATTCATTGCTGTAACCAAAATTTCTTACCCTGAACATCTGAAAAATTTTGTTAGCATACTTTATTTACTCACTGAGATTCATGCATAGAGCAAACATTTAATTTCTTTCTAATTTCTTAATTTGCTTTTTTATTTGTGCAAAACGTATATGGCTTACATGTCACCCTCAATTTTTTCCACAAATATCTTGGAGAATTTATTTTATTTTATTTTATTTTATTTTATTTTATTTTATTTTATACTCTTTGTTTAGGACAGGGGCTACAGGGTTTCACTATACAGATTGGACTCATACTGATTCTCCTGTTTTCAGTCTTCTAGGTGCTGTGATTAGAGGCGAGTGTCACCATGCCCAGTTTCAATCACCATCTCAGCACACCCAGTGGGTGGGTGGAGACAGCACAGCTTTCCCGGGATCTAACCCTGCTCCCTGTGCTCTGCCTAAGTAGGCACTTTCCTCTGCTGAGCTATCAGGGTGGCCCCGGGGAGTTTATTTTTGTTTTATTTTATTTTATGTTTCGAAGGCACTGAGGATTGAACTTAAGACCCTGTGCTTGCCAGGCAAGTGCTTATTCTACTGAGCTATCTCCCTGGCCTGGACAGTTTAGAATAATATTATGTATATTCTGTGCCAAAACAGTTCTGTGGTTTTTCAGTAAATCCAAAGGAATACCTTGGGATAGTAAAATATTTAGTAAAGAAAAGCAGCATATTTCAGAAAGCACATAAACTAATGGCATGTACATTTGCAAATTTCTATTTTAAGAGTTTTTTTTTTTTTTTTTTTTTTAAGAGAAGTTATAAAAACAATTGAGGAAGTTTTATTCTATTTTACTTTATTTTGTATTTTAAAAAAGGGTCTACAGGGTGTTCAAGGTTTCACGACTAGATTGGACTTGTGAGCGGTCTTCCTGTTTACAGCCTCCTGAGAGCTGGGATTCCAGGGCCGCCACACCCAGCTGCCATTGCCATCCCAACGTGCCACAGGCCTTTGCCTGCTTGCAGGTGCTTTACTCCACTGAGCTGTCTGATCGGCCCTCTGAAGGGGTTTTAGAATTTGACAAATGTATATTTGCAAGGATCCTGATCATTTGGATCATGTCCGATGTCCGATTCAGCTTACATGAATAATTAGAAATGCATTTTATTATCTAATACCAATTACATCTCTTTTAGGTGACATATTTTCATTTCTTCCTAAAGTTGAGCAATGAAAACTTTGACATTGTTAGGTTAGAGAGATAGCTCACTGGAATAAGTGCTTGCCGGGTAAGTGCAAGGTCCAAGATCCTGAGTTCAATCCCTGGTATTAAAAAAAAAAAAAAAAAACAAAACAAAAACCTTTGTGGTATGTGGTACGAGGGCAAGGGCTCAAAATCAGAACTCTACAGTTCATAGGTAGGCACTTAATGTTGCAGAGCTATCTTTTTTGTCCTGACTTTGTTATTTCTTAAGATAAAAGATTATGGATTAAAAGTGAATTATTTACATAAAATTCATTTCAGATAATTAAGTTTAGAAGTATAAGTATAGAAAAAGAGGACCTTAACAGTCATAACTATTAATTGTTAGCATAATATATCATTGACCAAAATTTCTGTAGAGGGAGTAATGTCAAGGATGCAGAGCAGGCTGTAGTAGAGTTACTTTTGAAAATTAAATTATTATAGGTAATTTCAGAAGAAGAATGATTTCAAATAAAAGCTTACATAACAGTGAACTGACCATAAAGGAAATCTTGAAAATGGGGGCAAATATGAAACCCAGGGCAAGAAAAATGAAGTTATTAGAAAGACTTTTGGTCCCTTGTTATTAATTTACAAAGAAATGATTTGTATCACTCTTCAGGAAAGAACATTTTAAATTAGCATTATTGCAATGTCTCTGAGCAGTGTTTGAGAATACAAAACTTATGACAGAGAACAGAATTAACTTATAACTTAAGAAGGGATGGCTTCAAAACAGGTCAGCAACAGTGGATTTCTTTAGAGGACAAAATATAGATTAGCATATTGACGGTTGGATCTTAAGTGATCTTGTAATAAGGCTGTAATTCTCTCCAAACTTTAAATCTAGATTGACATTAGTCAAGATATCAGTACACTTTATTTTTATTTTTATTTTTTTTAATTTTTTTATTTTATTTATTATTTTTATTCTTGTTTCAGAACCTTTGTTTGTTTATTCACTCATTTTCATGGCCGGCTCAGCCCGCCCCGAGGTCAGGGCTGGCGCAGCATGTGGTGCCGGGGATCGAACCGCGGTCCCTGAAGCCGCCCAAGCTTCCCCAAGCAGGCGCTCCAGACCACTGAGCCATCCCGCCGGGCCCGATATCAGTACACTTTAAAGATGTACAATAATACCAAGACACAGCCCTACATCTTCATTATAATTGAATCACATACAGTAAATGCTGGGAAAAATATTTTATGCTTCTAAGAGATGTTCATAGTTGAAAATATTTTCCAGGGAAGATGGCAAAACTTGTCCCATTGAGGGAGTCTTGAGGACGACAGAATAATTGAATGTGCTTGTGTCCTAGTTATAAAAATAATTACGGAGTCAGGATTCAAGAAGGTGGTGAAGTTTTCATTTTTGTCCCTAGTAATGGGGCTCAGAAAGTCAGAGAGCATTTTATATTGAAATATATAATTTTGCCATATTTTCACACAGAGTTATATTGAAAATAACATTCTACATGAAAAATAGCTATGCTATCATTCTATCATAAGAATAGCCTGAGAAATAGCTCATTTGAATCTGGAAGAGAAAATGCTTGCTGGTGAAATGGAACACTAGATAAATTTCCTGAGAGCAGGAAGGAAAGATTTCCTGTAAATGTGTCTTTACATATTTGAGTACTAATTGTAGCAAACTGTTACCTTTGTTTTATATATTTATATATATTATATTTATTTTAAGTACTGAAATGTAACCTGTGATGCTGAGATTAATATACATGAATTTAGTATATTTCTTTCCAAACTAATTTTTATTCCAAATTATGTAAGCTTACATTGAATTTCAATATATAATTAAAATCATCTCTATTATTTGCTTTTACTGTCTATATATTGCAAAAATCATATTCATGTAGCTTTTATGCAGTTAGTCAGGTGTTATTCTATTATACTTCAATTTGTAATTGTTTAAGATTTTCACCAGTTTCACAGTGTACCATCATGCCACTGAACATTTGCACTGTTCCTATGTACATATGCCATGTCTTTTTCATCTATTTTCTTACTTTATTATAATTTCTAAGACTTTAGTCTATATTGTCCTTCAATATTAGATTGCTGCTTTATAACTTCCAATCTCTGCCAATTTCAAATCAACGTGTCCTATACATTATTGCTTATATAAACTTTCTTATGTATATAAGTATGACCAACAATAAAACAACAAAAGTGAATATTTAATTTCTTAAAAAATAGTAAATAACACATTGCCATTAATCTCCCCCCAAGTACCACCCCTGACTTCAAATATGCTTATCCTATGATCTTTCCCAAATTCTGAAGGTGTTCTGGAAGATCTACTTTTATGAATATCTTCAGTTTTTCAGTCATGCCTGCCACCTCAAAGCACTTAATTTAGCCCACACTATTACCCTTCATTGTCACCCTGGCTTTGGGAGAAAATCAAAAGTTAGATGTCATTAGCCTTGGTGGCTAAGGCGGATGAGGGCACACTACGCTATTGTAAGAATCCCTGCTTTCTTCTGTTGGATTGCCCTGGGTTGCAGAATCCACTAATTTGGGTCTTGTTTATTTATTTAGTTGGTTTGTTTGTTTTATCATATCTATGACAAGGGAAAAAGGACTCCTAGAAATGCTTTTGAAAGGGTCATGCAAAGTAATATATTTACTATGGAGATCAGAATAGAGATTTCTCAAAAGATTAAATTCGAAATTTACTTAGATTTAGCTATTTTGGTTCTAGCTATCTTCCTATAACAGTTAAAGTTATCATATGACACAAGTGCCTGCATAGCCCTGTTTACAGTAGCACAGTTCAAAGTAGCTAAATCTTGAAAGAAGTCTTTCATCATGTCCATCACCACATCAATAGATTTGGGATTTATACACAATTCAGTAATTATTTGGCATAGAATATTAAGCAAGTCAATTGTAGGAAAACGTATACACCTTAGGTTAACAATTTTTAAGTGACAACTTAAAAATTTTGGTCAATTTTCTAATATTTCAGAACCCTATAGGTGTAAAGTACATCTGAAGTATGCACAAGACAGAACCAAAAGGTGCTGCAAATATGACAGCTAGAAATTTGAATCTAGTGAAGCTATAAGAAAAACATAAACATCAACGTTGTGTGTAGTACTGCAACAGAATCAAATTCCTCTAAAAATTCATCGAAAATTAAACTATATAATAAATGAAAAGCCAGGAAAATTTTAAAAAATTCTTAAATAAAAGTACTTTATGGAGTTGAATTTGAAAGTAGTGCAGGTGACAGAATGGTATAGGTATCATGGTTAACATTTGTTACAACCTATGTCAATGCGCTGAAGGAAAATATACTGAATGGAGAAAAGGAAATCTTTGCAAAAACATGAAACACTGACACATGAGACATATAAATAGAGAAATATAATATGCAAACATTAAGCATTCATAATAATTTCATAAAGGCTAGAGACATTTAAATAGTCTCAATTTTAGATTGATAAATAAAAGTTACAAGTAGCAGTATAAATTTGGGGCTAAATATAATAATTTTGAAATTATCATACCTGGTTATAATTAAGTGACTATAGAGTCATCCCTAATGAAAGGACAAAACTTTATTATTAAGGCAAATATCCTCAATGTATGAAATACTAAAATGACTCTTAAAAGACTTAAATAAATTGGAAGTTATATACTATGCAGATGCATAAAAAAGAACCATAAAAACTTAGGTTAACTCTGAATATTTTTATTTTACAAAATAAATCCAGATAAAGAAAGAAAATATAAACTTTTACCTAATAATAGATTTTTAGCAATTTAAATTAAAAATATTTATAAATGCAGGCAATTATCAAAGCATGCAATTACTTTGATAAGTAAAAGAAAACATGAAATAAAATCATTCAAAATATTTTTTCACCTGAGCTTCAAGAAAAATCAGATATTTCATAAAATTAAAAACATTGTGAAAAGAAGCACAGGGTTCCCAATTCAATCCTTGGTAAAAAAAAATATAACACAAAATTCAGCAAAGTAAAAATTTGAGAAGTAGTGTCACTTGAGCAAATGTGAAAATACTATTAAAAGTGATAAAACAGTCAATGTCTGATGAATATCTAAAATTTGAAATTTGATAAAAATAATTTATAAATAGAATAGACATTATTCTAGGAAAAAAAATCTCAAGTAGATGTCTGAATGATTAATTAAAAGTAAATACAAGATGACTTCATAGCTATAAACAGACACTCCTCTGCTGTGGCAGTGGAGAAGGGTACTTTTTTCCCCATAGCCTCTCCAACATTTGTTGTTGTTTGGTTTCTTTTTGAAAACTATTCCTTCTGGGCTGAGATGGTATCTAAGTGTTGTTTTAATTTGCATTTCACAAAGGGCTAGCAAAGTGAAGCATTTCTTCATGTATTTGTAGGCTTGATGAATTTAATTTTCTGAGAAGTGTGTGTTCATCTCAGATGCCCATTTCTGGATTGGGTCTTTGAATTTTGGGACCCTAATGCTTTTTGGTTTTTTATAGATTGTAGATAGAATACCTTTGTCTGAATATTTATTACTTAAAATCTTTTCAAAATTCCATATATCCCCCTGTTGGGAATTTTCCCAGAAGAACTGAAAACATCATAACACCTATGTGCACCTATGTTTATAGCAGCATAATTTGTAATAGACAAATCTTGGAAACAACCAAAATGCCCATCATCTGAAGAATGGTAGAAAAAATGTGGATTTTTATACAATGGAATATTACTCAGAGATAAAGAATGATAAATTAGAAGACTTCATATATAAATGGATATATCCTGAACATATACTCACAAGTGAAATAAACTAGACCTACATATGTAAATATCATATAGTTTCCGTAGTGTGAGATCTCAAATGAAATAAAAATGGAGAGGCATAACACAGCTGAAAGGAAATCAAGGACTTAAGGGTTAAGCAATGAAGTGACTACCGGCAGAAAAGAAAGGAATCACGGGAGGGGCAAAGCCATGCACTTATATATACAGGATGAATTCAATAATGATCCTAGGAACTTCCAAAATGTTTTTGACACTGAGAACAGCATTGTGTAACAGTAAAAATATGCTTTGAATGCCTGTTACTCTGGTCTTTAAGATGTGTGATACTGCTAATGTAATTTCAGTTATTGCTATACTCTCTCTCAAATAAATGATTGGTTTATAAGAAAACAAAAAAGGGTATTAAATGAGAGTAAGAGATTGGGAAAATGTCATAGGATCAACTGGCTACAATTCTGTATATACTTAGATTTCTAAATGTCTGTTTAAAAATGTGTAATTGCTTTTATCACATTCTACAGAGATTTGTTAGAATATCAATGACTGATAGAAAATATCAATTTCAAGTTAAGTCTAAGATGTTTGACACTCAGAAAGACAGTAATGTCATGTTTGAGTGCCTATGTTATAGAATAATAGTATCACTAAGCTTTTTTTCTGAAGGTTTAAGAATTGAAGATTAAAATAATCTACGTATTCATCAGGACTATAATGGTATAAATAGCTATACGATAAGTAATAAAACGTGGTATACAGTTAATGGGAAGTCTGAACATTGAATGTACATGCCCAGTGGTATGAATAAAGTGGAATAAACAGTAATGTGAATAGGTTCAAAGGTGAATTGCAACACTGATAACTATAACAGTGAGTAAATCCTATGAAAATGCAAGTCACACCCATCATAAGCAGCAATAAGCTCCTTGAACACAGTTCAATTAAATTAAGATTGTAGAGCCGGGCGTGGTGGCTCACGCCTGTAATCCCAGCACTCGGGAGGCTGAGGCAGGAGGATTGGTGCGAGTTCGAGACCAGCCTGGACTACAAATGTGAGCTCAGGACCAGCCTCAACTGCATATCGAGACCCTGTCTCAAAAAGGCAAAAAAAAAAAAAAAGATTGTAGAAAGTGTAACATATACTGGGACTTGGACAAAGGAAGGGAAAGAAGAAGAGAGGAAAGAAAATCTCAAGATTTGCACAGTGGTTGCTGCAATAGCCACATTTTTATCACTTTTCCATCTCTAAACACAATATCTGTAACTCATAGGAGCATATTTTTATTTGGCTCTGTGGTTCAGAAGACTCAGTCAAGGTTGGCTGGCTTCAAGGCAGAAATAGTATGGAGAAGTGCATGACACAGGAAGGCTGACTTACTGTGGCAGGCAGGAGTGAAAGAGGGAGGGAGCACCAAGGTATAGGATCACAGCCTTCCAGGTCATGCCCACGAGGTCATGCCTTTCTGCTACATCTTTTGTGGCCCATCACCTGAGAGCATACATAGCTGTGAGCTGATTAATGGATTAAGTACGTCATTTGTTAATATAACACCCCCATAATTCTATGACCTTCTTCAAGCTCTGCCTCTTAACACAAGATACTTTGGATGTCAACAAAGCTCCAAACATTAGCATTTCTCTATTTACCACACAAATTGTCCTGTTAATATCATTAATACAAAGTACATTTATTTCATCCACTTCTAAAAATCAGCATGGCTGAAAATCAAGTCCAAAGTCTTCACACCAAACTCTTTAATATGAACCTGAGAATTAGAAAAAAAGAAAAAAAAAGAAAGAAAAGATAAACTATTTCAACATATGTTCTATAGGTAAAAGTTCTATTTCTACAACAAAAGGATAAGTAAATAGAAACAAACTAAAGTAATACAAAAGTATAAACTAGCCATATTCCCTCAGTGTCACACCTCACCCTACTAGGGCACGTTACTGGCCTCAGGCTTCCTTTCACATTTGAGTACAATCTTCCATGACTCTCCAATGTTGCAGACCTGAAAATTCAGCACCCTGCACTTGTTGTATCAAGGTTTGGCACCTGCTGAGACAGTGACTGTAGTGACCTCTTGAGTATTAGGATGTAGGAACTCAGGGAAGCACATTCCTAGGTGAGAATGATTGAGCAGGATAGCCTGGAGCTCTCTTGTCAAAGAAAGACTTCCAAATGAGTTAAACTTCCAAACCTGGAACCGTGATGAGTAGGATCTATCTAATTCCTGAAATATCCATAATCTTTTCTGTTGTCCTTGTCTTTCTTTTAATAGGACTAATCTTTTCAACTGCTATATTTTCTTTGACACTGACTTTATATGTATTTCTATTTGCATGAAACTGGAATGTGTTTTTCTATCTGTCAGTTCTGCTTTTGTTCTTGATTTTCACTGTAGATAGGGATAAAAATAGCCAGCAACATCTATCCACAGCCTCAACACTGGGCTGAAATTTCCTCTGCTAGATTTGTTATTGTACTACTTTTTTTTTTTTTTTGTCTTTTTGAGACAGGGTCTCACTATGCAGTTCAGGCTGGCCTTGAGCTCACGTTTGTAGCCCAAGCTGGTCTTGAACTCACATCGATCCTCCTGCCTCAGCCTCCCAAATGTTGGGATTACAGGCATGATGTACTACTTTTTTAATGGCCCCGGTTCAACATGCCCTGGGGGGTATGGCTGGTGCAGCATATGGTGCTTGGATGAAACCATGGTCACTGTGATTGCTTAAGCTTGCCTAAGCAAGTGCTTTAGATCACAGAGCCATCTTGCTGGCCCTCTACCACTTTCAAATTCAGTCTTGTATAGTCTTCTATGACATGGACAAAATCTAGACAAATTCTATCACAGAATAAAACATGTGAGAAACCTTGTACAGTTTGTAACACAATCGTCATTCATAAATGAAACTTCATGAGCTTTACATTGATCAAAATAATTTCACTTGTTTTTCAGTATTGATTATAAAGTAGCATAAGTGACTTAAGTGACTTAATATTGTTATAATTGATTGTATGGTCTCACAAATCTTTTCAGTGCTTTGTATATATATATATCAAAGTGTTGATATATATATATACATATATATATATATATATATAATTTTCCATATGGCAAAGACTTCTAAATATTGTCATTAAAATTTGCTTTTTATTCAAAAATCAAAATATATGCTTAACACTTGAAAGAATCAGCAACTGGGACCTTCTGTGGCTAAGGAGTTTTTGCACCTCAAAAGAAATTACCAACAGAGTGAAAAGACAACCCATAAATTTCAACAAGATTTTAACTAATAAGTATTTGGACAACAGGCTTATATCTAGAATTTATAAAAGAACTGAAAACTATTAGGGTCCCAAAATTCAGTGACCCAATCCAGGAATGGGCATTTGAGAACACACACTTCTCAGAGGAAGAAATTCAACAAGCCTACAAATAAATGAAGAAATGCTGCACATCACTAGCCATTCGTGAAATGCAAATCAAAACAACACTTTGATACCATCTCACCCAATAAATTCGATGATGAAAATATGTAATACAGCCGCTGTTAAATTTTTGTTCTTTTTCTGAAATTCTATACTGTATGTACTCTTTCTTGTTACTGTTTTTCTACCTTTGTTTCTGCTATTTTTACTCTTTAAAATAAAATTAAAAACACATTTGTTTTCTATTGGAAATATGGCTATAGATGGTAAAAAAGTGTAATCTTGAAATCAATGGAAAAATGTTTTACCATATCATTAGATATGAAAAAGACAGAAGATCAATATTTTCCTGAAAAATCCATTAGAAATAATTTGTTTACGTAATATAAACATATCTATCTTGAATAAAAAGGTATTAGAACAGTGAAACCTAAAAAATGGAGACTTTTCATAATAGCAGTAAAGGATATTACTATAGACAGCTCAGCGGATTAAAGTACCTTTTCAGGCAGAGTGCAGTGGCCAGGGTTCAATCCCTGGCATGCTGTGCAGGCCATGTGCATGGGGTGCACTGAGGAGACAAGTGAGACTGGGCATGGTGGCACGTGCCTACAATTCCAGCTCTTGGGAGGCTGGAAACAGGAGAAACACTATGAGTTTGACACCCTGTAGACACTGTCATAATACATTTTTCAAACAAAAATAATGCCAAGAAGTAGCTACTAAATTTCCTTTATAACTTAATGTTTAGTAAAACTTTGATTATGATTAAACATTATATAAGAAAAGATACAAATTAATAAAATAAATAGATCATTGTAAGAAAAATATCAGTATTATTGGTGGATAATATTTTCAAAGAATAGAGTTGAGATATTTTAGGTCAGTGAATATTCAGTAGCTACCACTAAACATACAAATATTAATAACTAACCTGTCCTTTGACAGTAACTGGTTTCATTCCTGAAGGTAACAAAAATTAATATATAGGAATGAATTAGAAGTTAAGATAATTTAATAAAGAAGCCAGAACCAAAAAGAAAGTAAAAAGGGAATAATCTTAAGAGATTCATAGAGGGCTTTAATAAATAGAATAAAATTTGCATAGTCAGTGGTGGTAAATCATACTATAAAGGTACAATTTCTTTTCATAGCAATTTGCTGAGGAAAAATTAATAAGAAGTCCATTTGTCTTAATTTAAAATGACCTTAAAATTTCTCTGGCAGAATAAAGGTGCAGCATAGCCAAAATAAACTTGGAAATTAAAACATTTAAGCAGAGATTTTCCTTACCAGATGTCAAAACACAAAGCCACCATAGTTAATTAGGTCTGTCTGGCAGAGGTTACTGTTTTCTATCCAGCGCTTATTTTCCAATTCTTCTTTAGCACTACAAATTCTGATTTGGTGCATTTTTAAACTTAATTAAAATTTCACATTTCTTCTAGGTACATATATCATTGTGGCTAGATGCTACCTGAAAAACTTTAGGATAAAGTATATTACACAATTCCTAGAATTATAGCATTACAAACAAAAATCAAGGATGAAATTTTGAAAAAATGGTCTTAGATTATTAGTAGAAACTGGTTTTCATGAGAAGGAACTTGTGTCATAGCACTAAACACTGAAGTGCTTATGGAAAGAACACAGATGACAAATAACCATCTCTATTTCAAAAATCACTGTTATTTCACCTATCTTCTTTTATTCACTTTCTAAAAAATGTTGTTTGACTATTGAAAAATAGCATCCTTATAAATGAAATGGGTTATTGAGAGGTATTAATATGTTAATAACACAATTACCTATGCAGGAAGACATGCTTATTTTGTTGCAAAATGTGAGATATTTTGCAAAATGAGAAAATTGAATCCATATGTCATATTACATATCAAATATGTTCAAGTGGGCAAAAGCTTAAATATAAAATGTACAAAATAAATGATACTGAATATTTTTAGCCAGTTAAGTGCACATTTTGAAATTACATAGAATTAAAATATATTTTAGTATATTATATTTCATAAATGTTTAAAACTTGATAAGAAAAATATCATATGTCATATTAAGTGCCCAAAATGTGAATATCTATGCAATACTAATGTCTTTGCACTATAAGACTAGCTATTGGTTTTAGAAGTAGGTGCTGACTTTCTCAATTTCCACAGGATCTGTAGTGATTTTGCCCTTTGCATTCCTCATTGCATGAACTTGAATCTTCCTTTTTGATGATAAAGTTGGCCAAGTTTATTAATTTTGTATTCTTTCAAAGAACCATGTCTTCAAATAATTAATTCTTAGTATTGTTTTCATGGAAAACATAGAATAAATGGAGAGATTCCTAGACACATATATTACCCTAGGTGAATTACAAAGGTATAAAATTTCTAAATAACCCCATTTCAATTAATGAAATTGAAAATGTCATTAAAAACATATGAACAAAGAAAATCTCAAGTCCTGATAAATTCAATGTTAAATTTTGCAAGAAATTCAGAGACTATTTAATGCCTGTAACCTTTACTGGAATTGAAAGGAAAGCAATACTATATAACTTATTCCTAGAGGCAAGTATTGCCCTATTTACTAAAACCAAAGAAAGAACCTATCAAAAAAGAGAACTATAGGCTAATCTTCCTAGTGACCATAGATGTAAAATCTTCAATAAGACATTAGCCAACAGGATGTAGCAAATTAAGAAAATTATACAAAATGACCCAGGGAGACTCACCCTAGGAATTTAGGGATGGTTCAATATGTGAAAATCAATAACGGTAACATACAGGACAGGGATACAGGTCAGTGGCATAAGTGCCTGTCTGACAAGTGCAAAATCTCATATTCAACCTCGTACTGCAGAAATGAATAAATAACAAGTTCACCAAAAAAGGTAATATACCATATCACCAAATCCAGTGACAAATATCACATGGATCATCTCTACATACAGAATATTTTTGCCAAGGTCCAATACTGATAATACTCATCCATGATGAAAAACCCTATGGAAAGTCAGAATGGATAATCTTTAATTCAATCTAATAAAAGCTATCTATAAAAAACCAGTAGACAGCATCATACTAAACAGACAAAGCTAAAAGCTTTTACTCTTAAAATCAGGAAAAAATCAAGAATGTAGTTTATCACTCCTAATCGATATAGGTCTGGAAACATTATCCTAAACAAATAGACAAGAGAGACATATAGAATGAATAGAATAGGACAGAAGAAGTTAAATTGACTTTATTGTAGGTGGCATAACATAACAGGACAGATAAAAACTCCACCAAAAGATTTCTAGATTTAAAAATTAAATTCAGTAGCATAGCTGGATGCAAAGTCAGCAATCAGAATGTAGCAATTCTGAATAAAAACATTAAGTTGAGAGATAAATGAGGAAAGCAACACCAATCTAATAAAGTATTTTTTAAAAACTATTAATTGAAAATTACAGTGCTCTAAAATAGGAGATTAACAGCCGGGCGTGGTGGTGCACGCCTGTAATCCCAACACTTGGGAGGCTGAGGCAAGAGGATCGGAGCGAGTTTGAGACCAGCCTGGACTACAAAAGTGAGCTCAAGGCCAGGCTGAACTTCATAACGAGACCCTGTCTCAAAAAAAGACACACACACACACACACACACACACACACACACACACACACAAATAATAAAATAAAATAAAATAAAATAAAATAAAATAAAAGATTAAGGAGACTATCTGAAAATGGAGATATGTGCTGCTTATGGATATAAAGAATCAACATTGTGAAAAAGGTCATACTCCTAAAATTATTATACAGATTTAATGCAGTCTTCATCAAAATAACATTAGCATATCTGACAGAACTAGAGCAAACATTCCCAAAGTGCATTTGGAAACAGAAGAGCCCTAGAACAGCAAAGGCATCCTGAGCATCCAAGACAAGGCAGGAAGCATCACAATTCCTGACTCGAAATTATAGTGCAAAGCTACTGTGACAAAATCAGCAAGTTACTAGCAAAAAAGTAAGACCTGAGGATCAGTAGAACCAATTAGAAGATGCAGACACAACTACAAACACACTGAGTCACATTATCTTTGCCAAAGGGAACAAAAATGTTCACTGGAAGAAAGATAGCCTCTTTAATAAATGGTACTGCAGAAAATACTGGCTCTCTATGTACTGAACACTGAAACTAGACCCATGTATTTCACAATACACTAAAGTCCAAGGGGATCAAAGACGTAAATATTAAAACAGAAACACTAAATATTTTGGGAGGAAATCAGATAAAAACTTAAAGTCATATGTGATCAAAGAGTTTGTAAAGAAAATTCATACTGCATAGGAAATAATTTAAAGAATCAACAACTGGAATCTTGTCATATTAAAAAGTATGGCACATCAAATAAGTCACCAACAGTGTGAAAAGACAACCTACACAATGGGAAAAAACGTTTAGTCTATTATCACTCAGAATAAGTGCTTCTAGAACATATAAAGAAATGACAAAACAAAAACTCCCCAATTTCAAAATCCAAATGAAACAGAGACATCTGAGAAGAAATCATACTTCTCATATAAAGAAATACAAATTACGAATAAATATATGAAAATATATTCAACAACATTAGTCATTCAAGAGATGAAAACTGAAATAACAGCAGGCTTTCATTTTACTCTAGAATAAATAGCTAGCATCAAGAAATTCACTGGGGCTGGGGAGATAACTCAGTAGAATAAACACCCCAGTAGACAAGCACAGGGCACAGGATCCTGAATTCAATCCCCAGTACCGCAAAAATAAACAAACAAACAAACAACTGCTGCAGGGGCTGTGAGCCAAAGGTGCCCTTTTTCATTGTTGGTGGAAGTGCAGAATGGTGAGAGCAAGCACCATTCTGAAAGGAAATTAGAATGGAGATTTTTCCAACAAGACTAGGAATAGAGGTCTCTCTGACCCAGTTATTAAACTTCTGGGTACTTTTCCAGAAGAACTGAAAATATCATACCTCAGTGATGTCAAAACCCATGTTGATAGCAATGCAATTTATAATAGTTCAATTTTGGAAACAACTAAAATGTCTCTCAACCAAAGAGTGGGGGAGAAAAGATGTTCTATTTTTACATCATTGCGTACTTTTCAACCATAAAGGGATAAATGTGAGACTTTAATAGGTAAATGGATGCAACTTCAGAACATACTCATTAGTGAAATAAGTCAAGCTCAAGTATAAAAACATTGTATTGTCTCCTTTGTGTTAGGAAGAGAAAGAGAAAATAAGGTCTAAACTATGCAGTATGTATTGGGAAATGCTAGAATTTGTTCAAACAGAAAAGGAACTTGGATGACAGACAGGAGACAGGAGGGAAGGGAAAAAGAGAAAAAAATGCAAGTTAGCTATGCTGTGTAGTAAGTCTTCATATTGAAGCCTGGCTAATGAAGTTTGTAAAATAGATATTTGCCTAACAGACTTAGAAAACAGGAAGGTTTGATTAAGTGAAGTCGTTTTTTATTGATACATCTGATTGCTCAAAACTAGGCTATACCTGAGTGTAATACATTATAAAATTGATATTTTTAATATTGTGGCTCTATTATTAATACCAAAATTATTGGAGCAAAATGTTCAATATTTTCCTCATTTAAAAAGTAAGAAATATCTTTGGAAATTCTATCTCTGCACCGAATGGATAAAAATCACAGTAAAATTTGTATTCATACAAAATGAAAATTCATGTAAAAATTAAACTATAAGAAATAGCACCATTTACTGTTGTTAGTCAAATTTCACTCTGTGTAAGAGAAAATTAGACAGTTAAAACCAAAACATTTACTTCAAGATTTTTATCAATTCTGTGCAAAGATAGAATTTCCAAAGAAAACTGATATATACTACTTTAGTAGCTTTGGAGAATCTAATTATGTACAACTTTGAAATGTTATCATCTCTAAATTATTTTTGTTTTTTTCCCTGTAAAATAAAGTATCTCAGTAATTTCTACCTAAATGTTAATATAAACGTTAGTCAGATTGACAATGATACTTTTAACAACTCTTTTACTATTAGAAACGAGCATTTATAATAAAATGACTTAATTCTCTGTCAAAAAATTAACAGTAGGAAATATCAAATACATGATGTACTTCCAAGAGCACGCAAAAAATCCTATCTTTTGATAAGGTTCAGTGAGAACAAATGTTGCTGCTTTTTAGAAAGGACAGAAAAACACCAGGAAGACCATCTTAGAGCTGCGGTTCATGTTCAGTGTGAATGGAACTCAGGCACGCTACTGCTTATCTGCGTATCAAGAGACAGTTTAACCTGTTAGTACTTCTTTATAACTAACATCTACTCTGCTCCTACTTTAGTCATTGTTTGAGTAAATAAATAGATGGCTGAAAGAATGGAAAGAAAAGATAAGAGAGTCACAAAGGGAAAGAAAAATGTAGGGATTTTTAAAAAGTCAACATAATACTAAGAAATGGAATTAACTTTGGATGTTTTTAAGGCTAATGGCTAATAATTCTAATATCCTATAGGGGACGCAGTCTTAGCTTATTTACTCAGAAGGCATGAAAACCGTGTTGTAAAATAAGCAGTATTTAAGTTTTCCTCTTCTTTCGAAGAAGCATTTAGATTACTTTCAATTTCTTTCATAACATCCCAACATTGGCCTTTCACTGGGAGACTTTTTGAATTAACACAAAATATATTATTTTTCATTATAATTTGTACATCATAGAGTTGTCATGGTGGTAATTAGAGGACATAAGTAATTCCAGAATATAACAGAACTTAGTCTGAAATTTCTCATAAAATTACATGCTATTTTGAAAAATCAGCCAGCATTCATTAAAAATGAATTTGTACATGCTAGTAGTGTTGTTTTCTTTGAACATTATTAAATGAACTTTGACTTGGATGTTAATGATGTATATAGAAAATAATATGACTATTATTTATCTTTGTAGAAGTACATTACTTAAAATTTTATTTCAGCTAATTATTTCTGTTAATTTTAGTCTCAGAATTCTGACAATTTCAATTTATTTATAAAATTACATGGGCACTTACTGTGTAATTTACAAGCCCTCCAGGTTGTACATTCTCCATACAAATTACTAAAACTGGACAAAATGACTCAAAATATGTTACCCTGTTTCCTACTCCTTTTTTCTTAAACACAGCTTAGCTTTGCAGTTTAAGTGCATGTCTGGTAAGAGCAAGGACCCATGTTTGATCCCTAGGACCTCATATGGGGCTGGCCCTAAAAACTCCAGCACACTGGGGAGGCCCTAAAACCAGGTATGGTTGTGCATGCCTATAATCCCAGCGCTGGGGAGGCTGAGATAGGAGAATAGCTATAAGTTTGAGTATACAGGGTGAGACCCTATATCAAATAAATGGAGAAAAATTGATTAAAAATACGTTCAGACTATTGTAAAAGTCATTAATACTTTTCAACTACCAAGTACTCTTTTGTAATTAATTACTTTATATATTATTTGCTTGTATTCATTAAGAAAGAATGTGTGGTGTCCTATTATACTACTTGTTTGTTCACTCAAAGGAATACGAGGATTTATTAGTTTTATTCTTACACAGGGCATAATTGAAATTTATGATAGTAAAATCAAGATGAAAGAAAATTAATGGAAAATTATTATGATTCATTATGATGATGATGATGATGATGATGATGATGATGATGTATTTATAAAGTACAGGGTCCACAGGATCTCACTACACAGATCAGACTCTTAGCGATCATTCTGTTCTCAGTCTCCCAAAGGCTGGGATAATAGATGCATGCCACCACATCCAGTCTCAGTAGCCCTCTCAGTGCACCACAGGATGGGGCTGGCCCTGCATAAAAAGGATTGAACTCCATCACTGCATCTGCCTAAGCAGGAACTTTAGTCCACTGAACTATCTTACATTGATTTCTCCCATTGTTAGTGAATTGCCATATAATTCATTCAATATAATGTAAAGAAAGTACATTCTTTATAGGTAAGAATATACTAAACAAAACCAATTCTGAATGACTAATGTACACTAATGAAATATTAAAAACTTTTACTTGTGCTTTTATATAATTTTACACGATATGGTTATTTCTTATTTTCACTTAAATAAAAATATTTCTGAATAAAATATAAAACAATAAAATGAGAAGTTACATAATAAAAAACTCAAAAAGGAAAAAGTACAACAATATAACAATTAGCATACAATAATAAATTTAAAAGTTTATAGGGGCCGAGGAGATAGCTCTGTGGCACAAGTGCCTGCCCAGGAAGTACAAGGTTGTGAGTAAAAACCCTGGTCCCACAAAAAAAAAAAAAAAAAAAAAAAAAAAAGATCAAAGGATAAAATATTTTACTTTATTTCTCACGATTATTAGGAACACAAAATTTGTAAACAAGATAGTTGCCACCACTCTCTGGCCATTTATTCATCCTTGGTAACATATACCTTTCATAAAAGTTGAAGCTCCTTAATGTCATGAGGGCTCAATTAACTTGAGCACTAAAATAGATATAAATTGATGGTGAAAATTGTCAAATATTACTATAATTTGTTTTATACACAAAATTAAAATCACACAATAAGTAGAAAAGAATAATATAGAAATAATCTCTTTCTCTTGGTTCAACACTGTTAATGCCATGCTTTTCTTAGCAAATGTTTTTTACCCCTGCTTAAAGTTGAAAGCAAGCTAGGTGTGGTAATTGGCACTAAGAATGGGAGAAATCAATGTAAGAAATGAAGGTTTGACTTGCTGACTAAAATTTTTTTGAAATCGAATCTTAAGTATGATATCAAGTCACTGCATTTACCCATTAACTAAAAGTAAAGTCATACAGTTCATTTTTGTCTTCAAACATAGCCTGTAACAGATTCTCCAGAAAGCAGCACTAGTTTTAATACAACTCTGAGTTGCTCTGAGAAACTTTACAAAACACAGAGATATGCATTAACCAATTTGTAAAACAAAGTCTTTTTTTTAGTCCTGTGAGATAAATTAACATTTCTTTGAAAGCAACTTGTGCACTGTTATTTTCAGCACCAAACTGGACAGAAGTTATGCATGCATTGCTATTTTAAACCTTTAGGAATGTAATCAAACATTTACTATTCAAAATTGGTTGACATTAATACATTCAATAAACCTCAAAGATACCAAGCCTTGGTGGCAAAGTGAATTATACAGAAGGCAACCTATGAATGTTGTAAACTTCAATTTACTCAATGTCTTGACTATAGTATCAACATTTAATGAATGCAATTTATGTCAGTTTATCTTTGGCCTCTGGATGGCTTTTATCTCTTACATTTGTATGGGAATCTATACTGAAGCCAGGAACTAGCATTCAATTTAAGCATTTTGAATTCAAATCTACTGCTTAATATCACTCCATCATTCAATTTTCAAGATCTTACTACCTACTATACTGATGGATGTGGGAGGCAGTATAAAACAAGGACACAGCTAAAGAATTTAAATTCTTAAACTCATGTACAAAATATTGGCCAGAATTCAACTCTATATAAATGTTACCTAATATTATAGCTGAGACTGAAGAGCCTAAAGATGTAGGATAAAAAGGAATAAGCCTATATCCATGAACAGTTAGATTCCCATCCAAGCATTCAGAAGCTCAAAAACTATGAAAAAAAAATTCAGGCCATACATCAGACATAGCAAGGACTTGGGAAGAGATGAGTACAAATATTTTCCTTTAAAAAAAAAGTTAGTTTCACATAAGTGTAATTTTAACTATTCTATAAAATTTAGTCTAATGCATTTTCAGAACAGGTTACTATATTACCTGTTCCCATGTAGCAAGTAATTTCAGTGATTTTCAGGTATGTCTAGGTTAAAACAAGGTTTTCTTTCTTCAACTTCCCAGGGAGTTCTCATCAGACCACAGGATCTCTCCAAGGGCCTCACTTACTTTTGTAAGTCTAAGCCTCCTCAGCAATTCATGCCTGTCTTTACTCCGTGCTTCTGCTCCTTGTGTGTCATTTATATCATTCCTGGCTGATGGGTTTTCTTTTTTTTTTTAATTTTTATTTATTTATTTATTTTTCCTTGTTTCAGAACCTTTGTTTATTCATTCATTTTTTTGGCCGGCTCAGCCTGCCCCGAGGGAAGGGCTGGCGCAGCATGTGGTGCCCGGGATCGAACCGCGGTCCCTGAAGCCGCCCAAGCTTCCCCAAGCAGGCGCTTTAGACCACTGAGCCATCCCGCCAGGCCACTTTGCACGACATCAGCTTCTGTGTAAAGCCCCTTTCAATTTATAGGATTACATTTACAGTCTGGCCTGGTACTAGGCCCACATTTTGGAATGGATAAATGTCTGTTGTGTCTATCAGTGTAGCAAAAGGAATTTCTCATGCTACAAGTAGAAGGCATAAAACATTGTATTATGACTTAGAGTGTATTTTTCATAGTTTCTCAACTGTATTGTGAACACACTAAGAGCTGAGACAGTGATTTCTTGTTTAGTCTGTTTTCTCTATTTTTGTTAATATGTAGTACACTGTGTCAGGTATCCTTAGTAAACTGAAATAGGCTTGCCACAGCTGTGCTTCGTTACAATTGGCAACCCATTTGCTGGAACATCAGTATCTCTTATCTTGGGCAATGACCTTGAAGATAACAAAATATCTCTACATTTCTGTTCCCAAATCTGAGAATGTGTAATCAAAACTTGTTTGCTTGCATGTGGCAACTTTCTTTTTGTCAAGGAGGTGCCGGGGATGGAGCCAACCAATTCTATCCACTGAGCTGCATCTCAGCCTACTACTACTACTACTACTACTACTACTACTACTACTACTACTACTACTACTACTGCTACTACTATTTTGACTAGGGTCTCCAGAAATTGTCCAATTCACATTTAAATATTCAATCTTCCCCTTTAGTCTGTCAAAGTTCTGATATGTATGTGCTGTTGTACTTGACTGCTAAAAATTTATACAAATTCTAAAAGAACTATGGGAATAGTACAAGTGACAAAAAATTGACCAATTATTTCTATTCTTCCTTTCTACTTTAAAATTTTGGACACTTAAGGCTGGCAGGATAGACAGGGGTTCCATCCCTGGTGGCCGTGCTGGCCCTGCACCTAGGGCACAGTAAGATCACCATTGAGACTGGGCATTGGTGGCATATGCCTGCAATCCCAGTGACTGGGGGGTTGAAAAGAGGAGGATCATTATGAGTCTGATCTGTGTAGTGAGACCCTGTAGATTCTACTAAATCATTAAAAAATTGAATATTTAAATAAGAAAGTTAGTTAATGTAGCTATATTATAATTAAGTGCCTATGAAAGTAATAAAAATTATGATTGACTTGTATGTCAATTTTAGTGAGTTGGTTACAAAATGCATTACTGGACTTTGAATATTACAACACTTTTACTGTTCAAAGTAACCTATTGATTTATGGATTTCAGAAAGTCTACCATTGCATCTCTGTATTTGGAATGAGCACATATAACTTTCATAATTTTCTTTTTAAAAAATGTATTTAGTACAGGATCTAAAAGGTCTCTCTACATGGACTCATAGTGATGCTCCTGTTTTCAGTCTTCCAAGAGCTAGAATTACAGGCGCACACCACCATGCCTGGTCTCAGTTGCCCTGGCAGGCCACACGGGGGGTGGGGCCAGCACAGTGAGCTGGGACCCTACCCTACTCCCTGCACATGCCTAAGCAGGAGCTCTGGTATGCTGAGCCCTCTGGCTGGCCCTGAGCATATGCATCTTGATTTTATTTTTATTTAGTTTTTATTTGGTAACACATTATTTACTTTTTTTAAGAGAATAAAAATAAAATAAAAATCAGAACTGATGCAGAATTTTACCAAACGATGGGAATTCAACAGTGGTTGTTATATTCAATATTGCGTTATTCAAATTAGCTGTTCAGATTACCTGACAGAAGCATGTAAAATTGGTCAAACATCATAAAAATTTCAAAGGTAGATGGAGAAAAAATATTGACCATCAACTGCTTCTTTTAGTAGACCAGAAAAAAATCAGTATTACAACTGTCCAAGCTATCCTGTGTACAAACATCTGCATTCCTTTTCCCTTCCTTCTTCCTTTCTTCTCTTCCTTCCTTCATTTCAATTGTTCATTCCCTTTACACAGTTTCCTTCCCATTCACTGTAGAAAATATATAAATCCTTTCCAGTATCAGTCTTACGTAGGAATTGTGCCTTGTCTATATATTCTAAGTCTTTGAAAGAGATGGTAAATGTGAAATCTTTCTCTCCTGTGGGTATTTAAAATGCATTTTAGTGACCTGATACATATATGTCTATAAAACAGATATATTAAATCAAAAATTTGAATTTCATTTATAAAATATTTAATACCAATTTTTTCCATAATTTCCTTTGTTGTAGATTTAGCAACATATTTGATTTCCATCCATGATCCTTCTATATTGCCATAAAAATAGGCTTTTATAATTTTCTTTAAATTTCATAGATGTATACTGTATCTTTTTTATTTTATTTATTTATTTATTCTTCTCTTGTTTCAGAACCTTTATCTGTCTATTCACCCACTTTTTTTTTTTTTTTTTTTATGGCTGGCTCAGCCCACCCCGAGGGCAGGGCCGGCGCAGCGTGTGGTGCCAGGGATCGAACCTTGGTCCCTGAAGCCTCCTAAGCTTCCCCAAACAGGCGCTTTAGACCACTGAGCCATCCTGCCGGGCCCAATATACTGTTTCAATAAGTTGCTATTTACATTATTATTTTTTTTTTTGGAATTTTTTATTTTATTTATTTATTTATTTTTCTTGTTTCATTACCTCTGTTTGTTTATTCACTCATTTTTATGGCCGGCTCAACCCACCCCGAGGGCAGGGCTGGTGCGGCATGTGGTGCCGGGGATTGAACCGCGGTCCCTGAAGCTGCCCAAGCTTCCCCAAGCAGGTGCTTTAGACCACTGAGCCATCCCACCGGGCCCCTATTTACATTATTTACATTATTGTAAAGTTGAATTTCAGTTACTGAATGTAACACTGTAAAAAATCAAAAGTTTTCTTAGAATTTACTTGAAGATACTGGATTCCAGAAACTTCAGGTGGCATGCTTTGAAATAATATAAATTTAAATTTGGTGCTGTTTTTACTAATGTTTGTCATATTTAATATGCCTTTATTTACTTCCCAATTTGGGCTACAAAAGTCTTCAATTGGAATAGATATTAATATTAGAATATTTTTGAAAAATAATTCTATATATTTATAAATATTTGTAATTGTATATATTATATTTTGCATATTTAATTTTCCCTTTAGATCAGCAGTTCTCAACGTGTGGGTTGCGACCCTGGCAGGGTGAACGACCAAAGACAGGGTTCACCTAAAGCCATCATAAAACGTTATTTATTTAGAATTACAGTTTTGAAGTAGCCACCAAATTATTTTTTAGTTTGGGGTCACTGCAACATGAAGAACTGTATTGTGGGGTCACGGCATTAGAAAGGTTGAGAACCACTGCTTTAGATTTTCATGTATATCTACAATCTTTCTTACATTATTGTATTTGTTCATTCCTGAAATTTCTCCTTTGTTTTATGTCTTTGCATATATATTAGTTTCAATCTATTTTCTACAGCTTTAACATTCCATAATAAAGTAAAACGCCTGATTCCTAAACAGCATACTACTTCATACTCAGGGTCAATCTTTCACTAAAAGTGTGTCTTTTAATTAAATATTTCCATTGCAATTTTAAGCAATGGAAAGTATATTAATGCTATATTTCATCAGAGCATTTATTTCAAATCATATTTTCTATACATAATGCATGTTGTTCCAGAGACATATCTAAATTTTAGAGAATTGATGGATGTCAGCCATTTTACTCTACTGATACTGGTGGATCAATTTTCCAACACAGTTAAATATGAATGTCAGTAAAATTCATACTATATCATTCATTAATTGTAAGAACAGCTTCAGTAATCTGGGATCTCCTGGAATGAGGACTGAAAGAAATCACCATGAAGGGGTAAAACAGTACAAGTCAAACAAATAACACTAGGGACAAAAGAAATGTCAACCAAACAGGAATGAATAATGCTTTCTTCTCAATTGGTGAGATGATTGATTTAAATGGATATGTTTTATCTAGCTACTAGAACCAAACATTCAAAGTAAGAAGTAAGAAAGTCCAAAGTAAGAAGTTGCAGAATATTTTGTAGAGACTGACAAACTATTACTTACTCATGGTTAGCTCAGAATTGCAGCTATATATTTTACCAAAGATTCAGTATTTATTAATTATGGTCCCTTGACTTAATATTGTGTTATGAGCTGATGTAGAAAAGCAAAAGTATACAAACAAGAGCACTTTTTAAGATATATTTAGTACAGGGTCTACAGGGTCTCACTGCTAAGATTGGACTCATAGAGATCCTCCCGTTTTCAGCCTCGCAAGTACTGAAGAGCATTTTTTATAAGAGTAATTTTATGTTCTCAGTTTTTAGGATAGCAATGACACCAGTTATCTAATGTTAATTTTGTGTGCATAGACTCTTTAAGGTGATTACACTCTTTAGAAATGCACATATATTTTTTAGCAGAAAAGATAAGCTATTTGAAACATAGCAATGAAAAACTTTATAAGTTGTGAAAATTATTTTATTAGTCCAGGAGCGGTGGTACATGCCTGTAACCCCAGGACTGGGGAGACTGAAAATAGGAGAATCACTGCAAGAGTGAGCTGCATAGTGAGACCCTACCCACACACACAAATATTACTTAGATTTGAACGTCTTTTTCTTATTTATATTTAAATAAAAAACATTTATTATAGCAGTATTAATATTGGTAAGTTCCTTGCTATCAAATCTTTGTTCTTTCAATATTTATAATGATGAGACAAGATTATCTCTAACATCATTAAAAACAGGTGTGTTTTTACCCTTCTTTTGGTAAAATAATTTTATTAGTTATTAATGAATTAAAACAGATTTATTGATGTTGTATGGTCACTAAACAATCAAGCACACTAGTATTTCTTTCTTTATTTTCCCTAACATTTCATCACTAGTATTTATGTTTTATGCACTCTTCAGTGAATGTATCATTTATCACTCAGTGTATTATATTTGAATCTACTTACTTTTTTTTTTTGTCTTTTTGAGACAGGGTCTCACTATGCAGCTCAGGCTGGTCTTGAGCTCACTTTTGTAGCCCAGGCTGCTCTCAAACTCGCACCAATCCTCCTGCCTCAGCCTCCCAAGTGCTGGGATTACAGGCGTGTGCCACCATGCCCGGCTGAATCTACTTACATTAATGATACCTATCAATAAAGTACTTTTGATTCATCAAATAATATAAATTATACTATTATTATACTATTTATGACCTCTAGAAAGTATGCCAAAATTTTTTGTATTCTTTACTTTTTAGACATAATTTTTCAGTTCAGAAGGAAATTTGATAGAGTAAATATTTGGATGATGTACAAAATGAAACAGATGAATCAGAACTATTAGAAATTTTGAAAACTGGGCCCGGCAGGTTGTCTCAGTGGTCTAAAGCACCTGCAGGCAGCTGCAGGGACCGTGGTTCGATCCCTGGCACCACATGCTGCGCCAGCCCTGCCCTCAGGGCAGACTGAGCCAACCATAAAAATAAATACATAAACAAACAAACAAAAGTTCTGAAACAAGAAAAAAAAAAAAGAAATTTTCAAAACTATTTTCTTGAACCAAACATCAATTTTGATTAATAGATGAAAAATGGACTCTGCTAGTAAATATATCTTCAAAGCACATCAAAGATCTTTGTGTTTATTGCTCTTGTATATAAGAAAAAAATTACAGACAAATATCCATTTTTATTTGTTGAATTTTATTAATGCACTAAACTCTTAAATTGTATGTGTTCTCTTAGAGAAATTTGTGATCCACCTTTGTAGGTTGTTAAGAACAAGAAAGGATCATAATACTTGGATTTCATCTTTTTGTTTGAACAATGTGCTTATCTTAAATAAATACCATATTTTCAAATGTCTCTAGTCTCACAATAGCACTATATGACTTGGTTGTTTGAAACAAATGTGAACAAAAAGGCCTTTGACGTAACCAAACAATAATCTTAAAAAGCACAGAAGTTATAACTATGGGCACTTCTAAAAGAATTTCTCACACAATACAGAACAGGAACAATATGAGAGGTGATTTTCCTATTCTTGTCTAAGGGAAAAATGTGTGCCAGACCCTCTCACCACTGTTACAACCACAAAATGCTTTGGAGTAAACACTTAGAAAGATCTGCTAAAGAGGCTCTCCCCACACATCTTTCCCCAAAATTGCTTTTAATTCTTGGGCCTGAGACAGTGAACAATTACTTGTGTAAAACCAGTAAGTGTGCCTTTACCAGTCTGAGTGAGGTTATATGAAATCAGAGATCAGAGTCATCCAGTCACCCAAATGTCTTATGATATCATAAGAAAGAAACAGCATAACTTATATATATAATTTGTATTCCAACAAAACCCTGCTTTGCTAAGTCCAATCTGATAGGGGTGGTAATCCAGAGATATGAGTATGGAAAATTGGGGGCCGCTGATTGCTCTTAGAAATGAGAACAAGAGGAGACAAAGAACACTGAATACGGCACACTAGGCCTGTCCCCACTGGGGTCCTAAAAGTGGCTGTAAAGTCAGGCAAGCCCTGGTGGAAAGGGCTGCTCTGTCATTTTGGGGGAAAGTATTCCAACCATGGGGAACTGGAGGGCTAGGGACAAGTCAAGGATGCACTACTGGTGCCAGCTGCAAGAAAATCAAATTGTCTTTTATAATATACATATTAAACAAATAATGGAAATAAAAAACTAAAATAATGCCATGTATTACTTATAATTAGGAGGAGAATAGTGTAACAAGCAAAAATGGCAATGGAGGAAGCAGTTGTCACTTGGAAATAGGAATTGAAAGGAAAATATATATGAGCTAGAGGATATTGAATTCAAAAGTATATTTTTTTGAAAAAAATTGGAAAAGTTAAATATTAATTTAAAAATATGAGTCTGATTGGAAAGAACGTGTTTTTTTTAAAAAAGACAAATTGGAGAAAAAAAGGAAGGGAAAAAAGAGAACGTGCATACATGAGATAGTTAAAGTAGTAATAAAGCTAATTTCTCTTTGTTCATTCAAAGAAAAGTTTTGTGCTAATACTGTATAGACAAGATATCCTGTCTATGTCCTATACTAAATAACTACTATGAAGACAATACACGACAAATAACTTGTTTTGAAACTCAATTTTTGTTATGTTTATCTTTTTCCTTCTTAAAGAATAAAATATGTTAATCATTGCAGAGATATGTTAATTATGTATTATATAATGTTAACAGGTGGCTTTTTAAAATTTATATTATGGCCAGCTCAGCCTACCCTCGGGGTGGAGCTGGTGTAGCACGTGGTGCCAGGGATCGAACCGCAGTCCCTGTGGTTGCCTAAGCTTGCCTAAGCAGGTATTTTAGACTACTGAGCCATCTTGCTGACTTGACAGGTGGCTTTTCTTAATCACAAGAGAGGAAATGTTTTGGACCATACTGGATAAAAATGAAATGAGTCTAACATAATAAATTTTTGTTTTGTAAAGATATAAATATGTCTTTAAAATTTTATACTAAAAATGATAAACCTTCTTAGACGTATATTTAAACACATATGAATTTTATCCAATGTATGAACATAGAAGCCTAGCAATTGTAAATTAATAATAAAAGATCAATAATCAAATATATGCACATGTTAGAGAAAAAAGCATGTAAAGAAATGTTAACTTTACAATACACTGAGAATTTGTTAATTCTGTGACAAGTAATAAAATTATAAATACTTAGTTTCTGATGTGTTCTGAAGTAATTCGGTAAATGAAAAGCCAAAGCTTCAAAAAAAGGGTTGTGTTCGTCTTTTTCTGATTTCTCTGTTTTCATCAAAAAGTTTATTTTATTGGTGAAACTCTCCTGCAAAGGGGATTCTGGATGTTTTTGTTCATCTTTATGCTCCATCAGAGTTCTACTACATTTGCTACAATATTTTAGTTTCATTGTATAATTCTTATCTCCTCATTTTGCCTATGAATGTTCTATTTTGTAATTTCCCTCCCTCTTGGGTGTTGTTCATCCTATATTTATTGGTAAACTCCCAAGAGTCCTATAGGTCCCTATTCTTTTTCTTATATTCATTCCTTGCCTCAGTCACCTTTCTCATATTTCAGTGGTCAATATTCCCAAGGAGTTTGCTGCTCTTTGTACATTCAAAGTCCAATTAGTTCTCTGAACTCAGTAACTAAAAAGTTCAATAACATCTTAAAATAAATGCATTATTGGGGCCAGCGAGATGTCTCAGTGGTTTAAACGCCTGTGGAGGAAAGTTAAGGCAAGCTCTGAGACCGCTCCTCAATCCCTGGCACCACATGCTGTGCACCCCCACCCCAGGGCGGGCTGAGCCAGCCGTACCATAAGACAAAGAAACAAATGAGGTTTAACCAGAAAAAAAAAATAAAAGCATTATTTAATAAACAAAGATTAGCGGAGATTACACACAAATACAAGGGTTAAATATCTATGTAGATTATGATGTAATAGGTGAAACTGATTCTGAACCAATGAACTTATTCTTGTCTCATGTTTATTTTTATGCAAATAGATTGCCTACAAATTTATACATCTCAAGTACTGCTTTTTCTGGCTTTTAGAAAGATAATTTTCATAAAAATTAATTTGATTCATAGTTGTAATAAAACCAGAAAAGTTAATAACTGAAAGTTTATGTAGGTAACAAACTTTTGGTTAAAAGATTATCATAGATTTTTGTTCATTGAGTGATGCAGACCTTACCAGGAAAATTATAATATTTCTTTTGTGTGAGTGAGTGAGTGAGCGTGTCTCTGTGTGTGTGTGTGTGTGTGTGTGTGTGTGTGTGTGTGTGCAGGGTCTCACTATGCATCTCTGACTCATAGTGATGTTCCTATTCTTGCCTCCCAAGTGCTGGGATTACAGGCTCATGCCACCACTCCTAGACTCCACCAGCTCAGCGTGCCCAAGAGCTGACTGACTTGGCATGTGGGGCCAGCGTGCGGATACTTGGCAAGAATTTAGTCTGCTGAGCTGTACCACCGGCCCTTATAATATGTCTAACGCCAGCTGTTTTACTTGTTTAAACGATGTGCTCAGAAGGCAATTAGTCATCAATAGGTACCAAATTTGCAAGAAACAAAAACAAGGATGAAGTTTTACCTAAAATCTTTCTTTTTTTTTGAAAGAAATCTTTCTTTTCTTTGGTTGAAAAAATAATAATTTTAAAAAACCTGCTACATGAATAATGTACCAATTAACATATTGAACTATAAATATAATTACCTGGGATAATCAAAGGCATATGTTAATTTGGCCAAATCTTCTTCAAAGTAATGCCAAATTAGATATATAATGAACAATTATTAGAAATTATGAACTTCATTTTTCACTGTCTGCTTTTTAAAAAAATAACTCTGAATGTTGATTAATTAGGAATAGCCATGACATTTGTAATGAAAAATAAAAATACAGTAATTGCCATTTGTATAGATGTTCATAATTAAACTACAAGTCATTAAGACTTAGATATTTTGATCATGAATATGGTAAAAGAGAATAGCCAATCATCAAGACAAGTTGACCTCAGTAACACATAATTCCAATTCAACTTTATCTTAAAAAAAAAAATTATAGAATGGATTACAGAGATTCTCAGCTCCTTGTAGTCAAGAACAGGATGCACTCTACTTCGTGGGCCACCAGCTTTCTTGTGGTATTTAACCATAAAGAGGAAGAAAAAATAGCAGCTAATAAAAGGAATCTTAGCTCATAATAACATGTGGGAAGGAGATCGAGACAAAATCAGAAGTCTGCCACATTTTATTCATTTTCACGAATAATCTACCCTCCAAAAGGCATAATTTTATAATATCAGCCTTTAGTAATACATTGAGCCATGATTCTAAAATTTTAGGTGATATGCACTATTTTCTACTACAACGTCAAAGGTCACTTTTGGTCTAACCCAGCTAAGTCTTAGTCATGCGGTATAAAAGGTAGGAAGATTAACTACCTCAACAGTATTAATTTAGAAGGGGTGAGCTGGGGAGATTTTTATCAGGTACATTTGAATCATTTCTTAGTATGGCTAGGTTTGGAATACTTGTCCTGGCAGTGAGTGGGTGTTCTCTGACTAGCACTGTTTCTCTTTTTAGAGAAGAATTCTACTTCCATTTTTCTTCTCTCAGAGTTTCTTTCATAAACTCTGACATTGTTTTTTGGAAGAAGAGTCAGTTTGCTGGGGCAGGTTAAAGATGAATAAGATGTCTCTTGGATACTGAAATTATTTTTAAGTATGCTTTTAGAAACTAACAGTTCTTTGGTAACATAATTTTCCCTAGAAATGTGGTTTATTTATTTACAGTGAGCTCTTTGGGCTAGCTAAATACTTCTCTAGTCATATGTCTTAAGCATCCATTATTTTTGCATCTTTTCTCAGTATATCACTGTTTTATAAGCTTCTAAATTGAGACTCTAATTGCATGGGAAAAATGTTAAGCCTGGATCTTAATGGAACTTCGATGTTTGCTGAAAACTTTTCCTTTCTGTTTAAAAAAAACAAAGTTTTAAAGGTTTAATGTCATAAACAATCTCTTTTCTCATCTGAAACACATTTTTCTTATTGTGCTATACAGAATCATCTGTACTTATCTATTTCCAAATATAACTGCAAATTGCCAGCACACTGAAGTTTTGATTCTTTCTAGCCACTTCTCAGGCCACTGTATTCTCCTTGGTATTTATTATCATTACGCAAATTATATTCCAATATTGACTCATTCCTGAGGCTGAGTTTTCTCTTTCCTTTTAATACCACGATCCAATCCCTGATCGCACAACTGTATTTTTCTTATCTTTTGAATGTCAAACTTTCAAGATCCTAGAAGAAAACTGCTGTGTTTTATTTCTCCTTTTATCACCAGATTTTAATATATCCCGAGGCACACTGAAGGCACACAATTCAATTTTCTGAATGATGGAATGGAAGTAAATATTAGATACTAACCACCCTCCACCTCAGCCCTATCAATCATTTCAGTAGTGCAGGGATCAGTAGGCATTGTCGTGATAGAGAGCACTTTATAAGCATCATCAAAATGCACTGACAGCACTACTGCCTGAAACATATAGTTCAGAGGCAATGTTCTTGTATTAAAGAAACTCAAGTGTGTGTCAAAGTACTTCTTGACCCTTGTCCTGGAAAATATCTACACCAGTGTGTAACAAACACCTAATGAAATATGAACTTCATTGCAGAATCTGACACGTTTGTTCTCCTTTTGTTTTACTATCCAAGAAAAAAGTAGGTTAGATGCTTTCAATACCTAAAAACAACAGAGGTTCCTTTGCCTTGCTCTTCCTTTATGTCTTAATTTATTAGTAGAGCTTTAGAGACTATTGAGCATGTGGCAAGTGCACTTGTGGTTCATATGTGTATTGTATTATATCTAAGAGTGCACTGTGCGGCACTTAGTTTCCAATTTCAGGATGGACAATGCTAACGAACCACCCCAGAAGAGTAGTATGGTTGCAAGGTTGGTCCTGACTGGAATGTTTCTGAATCCACAATTGTCACCAAAACACAGGTTTGGGACATAACTCAGTAGTAGAGGGCTTGCCTAGTGTATTTGAGTGAAGCCAAGATAGCCAGAAATAGCTTTGAACACAGACGCGAGCGCACACACACACACACACACACACACACACACACACACACTTGCATACAATTCAAGTTCATTACATCTGATATCCACCTACCAATAGGTATTTTAAGTAATCTTTTGTTATAGTTTGGAGCTGGGTTATCTTGTAAGATAATATTAACACAGTATGTGAGGAGATTTTAAAATACTGGCTTTTAATAAGCAGTATTTTAAAATATATTGGAACAGTATATGGGTTATGCATGTAGAGTTAAACTAGTATAACTGAAATATCACATTCTTTTTCTTTGAGTGTACACTTAACACCTTTTAACCTTAACACTACTATTAGAAATATCTTTATTTATTGACTTGGAGCATCATATTTATGTTGATTATAACAAAAGACTTCATAAGAAACTGTACTTCATGATTCTAAGCAGGCCCATTTATCAATTCTCAGCAACCATATGATTTTACCCAACAACTAAAACAAATTTGTGATTCAATTTGAACCTAATATTTAAATTTTGTCCTTTAAGGAAGATTGAAGAAGGGCCATAATTTTATAAAAGTACATCTTGACCCACAGAATGGAGTTTTAGAGAAGCAGAGATAAACTACAGTTAAATCACATTATTTTTCTATCAATTGAGATGGAGCAGTTATATTTCTTATGGGTATGTAATCCCGTGATACGGATCATGCATTGTTTTCTCATCTACTTATTTTCTTTCCCCTGTGGAAAAATTCAATGCCTGGGGGATACCCATTTGGGACCCCCCCCCCCGTCCTGTCCCTCTCTCTCAGACAGGAGCTTTCTTTCTCTCAATAAATATGTTCTAAAAACGAAAATAAAAGAACAAAAAAGAAAAGAAAAAAATTCAATAACTTTCTTTCTTCTTTCTAATGAGAGAGAGGAAAAAAGAGAAAGCATAGCTATTGCCATCTTTGTCCATACACGGTGTTGCCTACTTCGCTACTTCATACTTTTTTCAGATTTGAAATTAAAGTGTACGCTAAGTACAAAGATTGAATACGTATTACTTATTAATATTTAACCTTCTAACTTCAGGTGAGATAAAAATAAGAAATTACCTAATATGACTGTCAGGTATCAGAATATCTATTATACATGGTATTTAATGATAACATTAATAATGTAAATATTAGTGCTCACTAGGGTTTAAATTTATTTACAATTCAATTTTTTCTGAGATAAATGGAACATATTTTATTAGCTGACATGTAGATCTTTAAAACACTAAATTTTATTTTCTTCTCACTTAGAAGTCAAAGTATTTCATAGAATAAGATGAGATTAAAGTGGATGAATAGCCGGGCGTGGTGGCTCATGCCTGTAATCCCAGCACTCGGGAGGCTGAGGCAGGAGGATTGGTGGGAGATTGGTGCGAGTTCTAGACCAGCCTGGGCTACAAAAGTGAGCTCAAGGCCAGCCTCAACTGCATAGCGAGACCCTGTCTTAAAAAGACAAAAATAAATAAATAAATAAATAAATAAATAAAGTGGATGAGTGTTCTCATGAATGTTTTTAATTAGCTAATATATTTTTTATTCAACATTTGAGCATTTGAGCATTTTGAGCGTTTTGGTGGTTGCACATGGTCCCAAATTCTAGAGATACATAGATGAGTTAGCTTGAAAAATATTTCTGATGAAAAATCAGGTTAGGGCTGGCAAGATAGTTCAATAGAAAAGTACCATTTTTTTTAAATTGTATTTATTCATTTTTTTTTCTTGTTTCAGAACCTTTGTTTATTCTCTCATTTTTATGGCCGGCTCAGCCTGCCACGAGGGCAGGGCTGGCACAGCATGTGGTGCCAGGGACCGAACCACGGTCCCTGAAGCCACCCAAGCTTTCCCAAGGAGGCGCTTTAGACCATTGAGCCATCCCGCCGGGCCCCAGAAAAGTACCTATTTAAGCAAGTGCAGGAAACAGGGTTGGATTCCCTGTACCGCATAACTACACAGGCCCTGCCCTCAGGTTGGCGGAGCAAGAGACCAGGTCCAAGCATGTGGCTTACCCGTATAATCCCAGCACCGGGGAGGCTGAAAAGAGGAAGATCACTGCAAGTCCGAACTACACAGCAAGATCCTGTACCAAAAATACATGAAATTTAAAAAAAAGAAAAATAAGTTTATTAAATAATTTCAGTGTAATAGCTACATAGGATAAGCTGATGAAACAGGAAGTACTTTGAAAGATTTCTAGTTTCTTATTCCACAGAAAAGCTTCACTATGCAAGATTTCAAGGTGAATTTTAATTGAATTTTTATTGAGGTAATTTTAGATTCTTATACATTAAAAAATATTACAGAAAGAACTTTTCACACATGTTGTGTACTTTTCCCTAGAAGATGCATTTCACCACGAATGTACAGAAGATTCCTTCAGTTTTCTTTTTGTGTGTGTGTGTATTTATAGTAAATGCTATGTATTACCTGTTTAGGTTTCATGTATCCACTTTGTGAAGAAACTAATTAGCGCTGATATTAAAATAAATCTTTCTATTGCCTTTTAATAATATACCTATTTCTGGGTCTGAGGAGTTAGCTCCATGGCACCCACACTTGCCTGGCAAGTGCAAGGTTGTGAGTTTGAACCCTGGTCCCACCAAATAAATAAATAAATAAATAAATAAATAAATAAATAAATAAATAAATAAAATACCTATTTCCACTTAATGCTCCTGTTTCCAATCCTTGGCAACCAGAAACATGTTTCCATACCTATGATTTTTATCATTTTGAAAATATTACAAAAATGCATTATTAACATGCATCAATGCTTTTGGCATAATTTCCTAAACACTATACTTTCCTCTTCATTTCTAAGACCAGAAGTCTCCTTAACCACTCACTTACTGGAGGATGCTAGGATTACTTCCAGCCTCTTACCAAATAATAATAATTTCTAAACAGTCCTGTACAGGTTTGGTATGGGCACAAATTTTCATTTCTCTTGGATGAATAGGCAGGTAAAATTTCTAAGTAGGGTATATGATTATGTTGTATGTTTAGACATATGTAATGTGTGAGAAATTAGTTTAAGTTTTCCTAGTTTTGGATGCAGTCATTATTTGTCATTCATATATGTTTGCTATACATAGTGATTATACTCAGCTTAGGAGTTTGACACACATTCAGTAACTTGTACAGAAAATGTATGTGTGAATCTATATCCATACATATCCATTCTCCAAATTAAACAGTAAGAAGTCCAAAAGTATATGAATTATATTACAGCAATGTTGGTTGCTGAGTACTGGATGTGACTATATGTATGTAGATATATATATATATATATATATATATATATATATATGCATAATTTATAATATATAATTTATAATAATATATAACCATATATATAATTTATTTGCCCATCACCTTCCTTGAGATGACTCTGAGAGCTTTAATCATTTGCTTGATTTACTTTTTGTCTTATTACTGTTGAATTTGGAGAATGGTTATGTATGAATATAGATTCACACATATATCCTATACAGCAGCACAGCAGTCTTTCATATAGTTTTCTGATTTTTTTAGGCCTTTGACTTTTCTAATATTAACTTTTCAAGACAAGAGTTATAAATTTTGATACGTGTCAATTTGTCAATTGTTTATTTGTTAATGATGCATTTACTCTCCTTTAATATATCTTTACTAACATTTACATTCAAAAAGCATTTATTTTGTGAAAAGTATTTTATCTATTTTCAGGAAATTTTTGGTACTGTTTAGGGCTTAGTTCAAGCTTTATTTTATAGCATATAGATACACAATGGCTCTAGCTCCATTGTTAGGACACCAGTTTTACTGAATTTTAAAACTAATTGATCATAACTGGGTATCTTCTTGATTTCTGTATTCTATCGAACAAGTTCTTTTTTTTCTTTATTTTGTTATTACTTTTAATAAGAAACAACAATGCATTTCAAAATGCATTAGTAGTACAGCCACAGTAATTAATAAAATGTATATTTTTGTCTTTGAAGAAGTTATTCAGAGTACAGGATGCATACATGATAATTTTTCTTTTTTTCTTGTGTGTAGTTATTTATTTTTCTTCTTTTTTGAATACTCTATTTTTATTGCATTTAATAAGAAATAACAATATGACAGTTTCAAAATACGTAGGTAGTATATTTCCAGTATTTGATGCAATGAACATTTTGTTCTCCTAATACAGAGTACAGGGTGTAGACTAGATAATTTTTCTAATCGTTATCGGTACAAAAAATTTATTCTCATTGAACTAAGAGGAAGTGTTGTATACGTCATCCAGTGTTCAATGATCGCAGTGGGTTATTGGCAAGACTGGCAATGACGCAAGCTGTTTATTTAAGCCTTTTACAACTTAGCATTCTAATCTAGCTTTACATTTTATACCTTGTGGTTAAACTTTTCTGCTGGGTGGTTAAGGGCAAGTTTAAGCAAGACATATACATCAAAACATGTAACTTTTGTGTCTACCAAAGTCAGTGAAATCCCCTCAGGATTTACTTTGGAACCATGTACAGTGCTTTGTAGAACTGTTGTCAACGTCAGCTATCTATCTGAGTCACAGCCATTGATTGACCAATTTTCTCTCTTCAAAACCCTGAGAGAATGTTTTGTTCTCTAGGTGACTCTCCTTAGGTACACTATGTATCTTGAAGCCCCTTCCTCTGTAGGCCCATAATCTCCTTGAACAGAAAATGTGAGAAACCACTGAGTTACAGGACGTTACAGCACAGGTTCTTTTATGTCCTGAGTCCTCACTGACCTTGAAGGGCTAGCAACGAAGTTACTGCAAAAAGAAAACATAGGAAACATGGCATGAGCAAAACCATGCAGAGAATAAATTAGATAACGGTCCTAAGAACCTCCAAAAGATTTACCACACTGAGGATAACAATGTGTATCACTAATACTATACTTGGAATATCTGTCATTCTGGTCTTTTAGATGTATGCTGCTTCCAATGTAATTTTAGTTACTGTTATACTCTCTCTCAAGTAAGTGGTTGGTTTACAAAAAAGCAAACATGGTATTAAATGAGAGTATGAGACTAGGAAAAATATGGAAGGATTGCAGGCTACAATTTTGTATATGCTTAGATCTCTAAATTCCTGTGTAAAAATGTGTACCTGCTTTTATCACATTCTATACAGATTGATTAGAATACCAATGATTGATAGATAATACCAATTCCAAGTCTAAGATACTTGATATTCAGTGGCAGTGATGTTAAGTTCAAGTACCTATGTTATAGAGTAATCTTATCACTGAGCTTTTCTTCTTGAGAGTTAAGAATGTAAGTTTGTAGACCAAAAATTAGAGAAAAGACTCAAGGCTAATATTTTGAACTCATTCTTTCTTTCCTTCACTACCTTACAGTCTTGGCTACTTCAGCTGTGTTGAACACAATACCAAGTAAGGAGATTCCTTCCATGTTAATCAGTATCTTTTGTCAAAACTATTTTAGCTACCTCACAGCCTTTGTCTGTCTGTCTAAATTTTACAATAAGCTTCTGTATGTTTACACAAACCATTTAGAAATAATAGAAGTTACTTTAAACATATAGTTCAATTGTGGCGTAAATTACTTGTTCACTATGTTAAAATTGCTCTTTTGGTCGGTGGAGAATGGCTCAGCCTGCCCTGAGGGCGGGTCTGGCTGAATATGTGGTACAGAGAGCGAACTGTAGTCCTCTGTGCCTGCCTGTGCTTGTGTAAGCAGGTGGTTTAGACTGCTGAGCTATCTTGCCAGCCCCTGACTATGTTGAAATTTCTAATACAAACTAAATTGTATCTCATCATTAACTGAGGTTATACTTTACTTCTTTCATCAGCATTTTATAATTTTCCACATACTGGCATACTTTAGAAGTATTTTGTTAAGTAAATATTTAATCTTTTTTAATATGGACCGATAAGAAAAATTTGCTCTAAAATTCTCAGCTCATTCTTTATATGCAAAATGTAATTGATTATTGCAAGTTGATTTTTTGCCTTATAACATTCTTAACATTCTTCTACTTATGTTATTTCCAGATGATTTTGACAGGGCAAATATAGTAAATTTAATATCTATTTTGTAATATGTATGGTTTTCATTTCTTTCCCAGTATTTCAGTAAGTATGCATTTAAAAGTTTTCAATTAAAGTAGTAGTGGAAATAGGCATCTTTGTCTTATTCCTGATCTGAAAGTAAAACAAATTCTATTTTTTAAAAACTAAATGCAATTTTTATCTATAGCATTATTTAAAAAAATGTTCTTCCTCTAGTTAAAAAAAAAATTCTTTCTGCTGTGAACTTATCAAAGTTCAAAATAAAGTACGTACTGTAATTGGGCAAGTGTTTTTCTAGAAGCACGAATAATGTGATTTTTCTCCAGTAGCTCATTGATATGCTTGACAATTTTACTATTTCTTTTAGAACTAGTTATATTTGCTTGTTTCAGTTACCTCAATTTCAATTTTTATTTTTTCTTTTATTTTCCTTTTGGGTTTATTTTATGCTTCCCTTTTTTAGGAAAGGGAAGGGCTTACATTATTGATTTGACATCTACATTTGCTACTCAGGTGAACATTTAATGCTGTAACACACACTCTCAAGCTATGCTAGTTGAGTTGCACATTGTGTTTCTTTTATTCATTTTTGGTCAGGCTTATGTATTATATTATTTTCCTTTTTATTCATGACTTATTTAAAGGCACATTATTTAACATCTACATTTTTAGTGACCATGTGTATTTGCTATTAATTTGTTTGATTTCATGATTATCAAGAGAATCTACCATGAACAATATGAATTAATCTAATTTTTTTGAATTTATTTCATGGTCTAAAGATTAGTTTATCTTGAAGACTCTTTATGGTTAATTGATATATATATGGCATAATTGAACAAGAGCATTGTAAATGTGATTGTATCTTGTTTTTGATTTTCTTGTTGATATCTTCTGTATCTTTGCTGAATTTTTAGTAGTTCTATCAAGTACCACTAGAGTGCCGATGTTGAAATCTCTAATTGTAATTGTATGGGAATTTTTGTGGTTTTTCTTGTCAGTTGTACCAGCTTGTTTTTTGTTTGTCTTGACTACCTGCTGGTTACTATACACATATTTAAGACCACTTTATTGTATAGGTAAGTGTTTACATTTTTCATTTGGTACTAATATGCTCCTTTTTTTCTCTATTTTCCTTGCTCTAAAGTCTACTTTACTGAGTCTAACATTAAAAATATTATTGCTCCTTTCCTGTGACTAATGTTTTTATACTCTATCCTTTTCCATCTATTTATTTATAATCTGTGGCATCCAGTTGGATTCACTAAGAATCAAACTCAGAGCCTCATGCTCACCGAGTAGTTGCTATGCCACTGACCTACATTCCTGGCCCTCATCCATTTATTTTTAAGCAGACACTTTTTTTTTAAGTTTGAAATGAGCTTGTTTGAGATAACCTTCATGCACATCATCTTATCTATTTCCTGACCTCTCCTTGGTACATTTAGATTTCTTAGATTTAGGATAATAACTGACATGTTATAACTGCCTAATACTGTATTATTTAATTCTTCTTGTCTCCATATATTTAAGTCTTATTTCCCTTCTAGCAGTCATCTGAACTTTTAAAGAATTCGATTAATATTTCAATAGTTTTGCATATACCTCTTCATGTAAGTTTCATAATAATTGATGTAACATAAAAATGTACTTATGTGACATATAACCACTTGTTTGTATTGAAATTTAGTGTTGTGATTGATGTACTGAATTTTAAATTCTATTCATGCCTATTAATTATGTCATTTTAATACTATTGTTTCAGTAAAAATATCAACATAAAGATTTATAAGTAACCAAATGTGATAAAAATTTCTGTGGAAAGATATTTGTTTCTTCTGTGTTCCCCTATTATGTTTCTATAAGAATACCTTCTCACTTTGTAATGCTGTGAGGCTTTATTTTCTCTTTGAATACTCTCTTTAAACTTGTGTGGGATTTGTATCTCATCTTAGCACTGCTTTCCTTCAGCGTGTGTAAGGATGGACCATGGCATTCTGGTTTACATGGTTTCTAGTCACAAGATCAGTGTGATCTAAAGCTACAAAATTCTCTGGTCTCTTTCATGGATTTCTCTTTAACTGTTAAGAAGTTGAAGTTTAGTATGTATTCACATAAATTTGTGCAAGTACATCATTTATATCATTTCCTTATATACTTACATCTGAAGTTTAGTTTTTTCCAAAAATATGGAGACTTTTGAATCATCGTTTTTTCCATATGACGAAATGCTTATCTCTACTGTCCTTTCCTTTTTTTGTTTGTTTGTTTTTTTTGTTTGTTTGTTATTTTAGGGAAGGGTTTGCAGGCGTTCCAGTGTCTCACTACTAAGTGATACTCATAGTGATCTACCTGTTTTCAGCTGCCCAAGAGCTGATATTACAGTTGTGCACTCCAAGGCCCAGTCTCAATTGCTGTCGCAGCATGGGCCTGGTGGCAGGGTTGGCATGGCTGGCCAGGGGATTAAACACCTGGCTCCTACACCTGCTTTCAGGTGTTTTAATCTGCTGAGCTATTTGGCCAGCCGTTCTACTGTCTTTTATGAGTCTGCTTTACATTTTATTCTTGTCTCACAGCCTTGTGAGACTGTTCATTTTTCCTCCAGGCTATTTACTTCTTATAGCTCAGGTTGGAGTTATTGCCTTTCTCTGCTTATATAAAATTGTCATCTTGACTCTATTATGAAAACACCCAGTAAGGTTTTATTTTTTATGTCGTCTTTTCAGTTATATAAATTTTACTTGGCTCTCTGCTTTTCTGACCCATTTCTCCTTTGAATGGTTCCTCTGTTTCTTGCTTTTGGCAAGATTTCAGCTCCTCTGCTCATCCATGTCAACATTGCTTGGCATCACCACAGGATCTGTTGCACAGTACAGAGCATCATTAGCTCACGTGGTTTGTCCAGTGCTGGGTTTGAAGTTATGGATGCAGAAACCATGTGTTCTTCTCAAGGGCTGGAAATTATATGACTCCATGAGTTTGAGCTACTCTGGGAACTAGAGTCCTAAACAAACTTGGGCTTCTTCTCATGACCTTCCAGGGTTCTCTTTTGACTGCCACTTTTCCTTCATCTAGAGATTATATTTAGGCTCATTGAGAAGAGGCAGGAAACAGGCAAACTATCATTATCTGGAAAAGAATTTCATTTTTTTAAAACTTGCCTAAATTTCAAATATCAGTGCCTTATATTTGAATGTGATATAAGACTATAATATATTTAAAGCCCATAAGCAAATGTAATTTAAAGGCTCAACTCAACAACTTCTGACATCACCAGCTCTGCCGATAACCCGCTTCTATTATGGAATACTGAACTTTGTACACAACTACTTTCTGTTAGTTCAATGAGAAGAAATATATGTACCAATAGTGTTTAGAAAAGTTATCATGTCTGCATCTTAGACTTTGAACACCTATGATGAAGACAACAATATGAATTTTATTAATTATTTTGGCTGTCGTACTGTGTTTTGAAACTGACTCATTGTTATTTCTTACTAAAGCTAATGAAAAATGAAAAAAATCTTCCTATTACTAAAATCTTATGAATATACAGCAGAATACAGGGCACATACGAAGTTCTCTAGTAAATGTTTTGCCTAATATTGCCTTATTTTTAGTATAGATAAATTACTTATTTGTATTATAGTTTATTTTTAAATAAAAACCTTTGACATATTAAGGAACATTCTGTTTGCTGGGTAACTGATAAAACTCATTACGTTTATACTACCAACTGAATTCCACTACACAAAACTATTATTTTTTTCAAAATTAAAAAAAAAATTAAGATATGGGGAATCACCCACTCTGGAAGCCCCTCCTGTTCTTCTCAGATAGGAGCTTTCTTTCCCCTAATAAATTTATTCTGCTCATTAAAAAAAAAAAAGATAGTGGGCCTAAGGAGAGTCACCTAGAGAGAAAATATTCTCTCATTCTTTCATAGAGAGCAAACTGGTCAAGCAAAGGCTATGACTCATCTTGACAGCTGACACTGTCAACAGCTGTACAAATCACTGTGCATGGTTTCAAAGTTAATCCTGAGGGAATCTGACTGACCTAGGGAGATATAAAAGGTATATATTTTGTTATATAGGTCTTGATTTAACTTTCTTTTAACTATCCAGCAGAAAAGTTTAGCTACAAGGCATAAAACGTAAAGCAAATTAGTATGATGAGCTGTAAAAGGTTTAAATCAACAGCTTCCAACATTGCCAGTTTCACCAGTAACCCACTGCAGTTCTGAAACATTGGACTGTGTATACAATTACTTTCTCTTAGTTCAAAGTGAAGAATTTTTTTTTTAACCAATATCAATTAGAAAATTTATCACCTCTACATGATGTGCTCTGTATAATTACTGTGAGGACAACAATATGCATTGTATCAATTATTGTGAATGTAATACTAAAATGTTTTGAAACTGTCATATTGTTATTTCTTATTAAAAGTAATAAAAAAATTAAAAATTAAGATACTAAAATTCCTTGAAAACAAAAAATATGAATCATCCTTACATAGATTAGAATCACCTCTCTACTGGTAAAAGCACAAATTTATTTTCATAAAATTTTGACAATGATAAAAATACAAGAAATATAAAAAGGTAAGTAAGAATTTAACAGGATTTATCACGAATTGCCTAATTATACCTGCTTAAAACTATTTTCTCTGTGCCTCTTTCATACACAATGATGAATATGAACTAGATATGTAAAGTTCAATACATACTACAACTGTAATATATAGTCTGATTTTCTAAAGGAAACTTTTACATTTTGTTTTTAAAGAATCTTCTTGGTAAAATTCTTTAAGTGTGTATTGAGTGCACTTAAGCTTTACTTTATTTGTTTAAATTTTATCTACCCTTTCCACTAAATTATAATTTCTTATGAGCTAGGCTGCTTTGGGAATTTTCTTTGTGCCCACATAGCTATCAGACAATGGATGACATTATAAAATAAAAGTGATTTTTCTTCTTAGTATGTGTCTGCATCATTTTTTTCATTCATTTGGTCTTTTTTGTAATCATTTCCCTACAGCTTTGATAGAATGAAGTCGTAGTATGCAATGTTAACAATTAAATCTCACAAACTGCTATAGATTTTGAATGTCAACTCTTAAATTGTTATCAAAATACAATGTTAGAAATTTTATTAAAAAATTAAATTATTCTTTTAATAGTAGTTACTCTAAATATTAAAAATTTTAGTTATGTATTCTGAAATGAATAAAATTACAGATACTAAACACGAGCAATGAGGGGCCAGGGAGATAGCTCAGGGGCACAAGTGCCTGCCTAGCAAGTGCAAGGTCCTGAGTCTGATCCCTCATTCCACAAACAATTAAAAAAATATAAAAAATAAATATGAGCAATAAAAGATTATTTCAATTGCACAAAAATAAACTATTTCTGTTAAAAATAAAAGTGTGTGCTGTAAAATAACACTTACATTCACTTACATTTATGCTTCAAACTAAGGAAAAAATAGGACATTGACCTTTAAGTAGGATTCTATTACTTAAATGGTTAAATTTACAGCTCAATATTTATAGAAGTATCTTATGATGGTTATTTATTACAGCGGCAAGATCTGTCAAAGGCTTTTAAGGGAAGAATTATGATATAAGCTTGGCAATCTGTAATTTATATAGGAAATACTTCTGGAGAAAACAAGGAGAAGGATGTTTACAGAGGTGATCTGAGATGACAGTAATATATCTCTGAAAGTCACAGCAATTTTCTGCTCATTTCAGATATTCTAGTTTTACTGTTCTGCTTGTTTTAAAAGCTCATCAATATTTTCTAGGCTTGTAAAACCAGCAGATTCTAATGTGAAGCAGGGCTACTTCAGAAAATGTTATTAAATATGCCAACAAATTTGTTGTCAGCACACTATATGACAAATGAAAATTAATAGTGCCCCAATGAAATTTCCCCTGTAGTGAAAAGAAAACTGTAAGAGACACCCATATTTTGCAAGAAATAAGAACTCTTCAAAATAAGAAAGGATGAATTAAGGAAAAGATAATGAACTAAAATTTGCATCAACTTAGTGAGCTGGCAAGTAAAACTCTATGACACAACTGCAGGATTAATATAATTTTCCTTAACTATGAAGGAAATGATTTACTTGTAAAACACAGATAGCTTTTATAACCAGTTTGCATTTCTTTGGCATGAAAGCTCAAATGTGCTAAACAACTAATTACTCTGTGAATTTTTCTATACTGTACTTCTAAGAATCAGGTAGGCATTGTACAAATGGCTTACCAAGGATGGCACCATAGGAGACTCATGTATTTTTATTTTTCTGAATTTTGCTTAAACATGACAGCAGTTAGTGATACTAAGGATGTCATAGGTGTTTCTCTTTGTTTAACTTTGATGCACTTAATTGCCTTGTAGTACAGAATTTTCAATCCATTGAACCACATAGTATTCTTTCTTTCGAAATATATGAGCATAATTTTCCTGGGAATGAACAGTAGCTATTATTTGGCAGATCTGTATGTGTGTGTGTGTGTGTGTGTGTGTGTGTGTGTGTGTGTGTGTATTAAGTATTGAGTGTATTGCACTCTAATTTTCAAGCAAATAACTCTTACATAATCTTTAAAATGATAAGTTTAAAAATATTAAATAAAGAAAACTATATTTGCCAAGAAACAGAAGGAAAGTACAACAAAATGAATGATAAAGGCTATGAGCTTTCTATGTGTAAGACTAGTTTAATCTTTATGTAACAATGCCAAATATGGCATGTTCACACTTTTGAAGAAAAGTAGTGGGACAAAAATACCCAACCTATAAAGAAAAAGTAAAGAAAACATTGAGAAATTACTACACCGAATAGGTAGCTGCCACATTATCCCACAGATTTATAATTACAGACTAAATATAGCTACCTACTAGCTTGTGGGCTGTACTAAAATACCATAACAACTTCACAGCCTAAGTCCCAGAGTGTTTTTATACATGTATTTGTACATTTATACTGGAAGCTCAAAGAGCTGGCCAGAAGGAACTCAATATCATAAACAATACAGAGCTGAAATATCAGAGGCTTAATATAAATATTCACAGAATTAGCTACAGTACATTAGCTATATAAAAACAAAAACCTAAAAGAGCAACATAAAAGTAAAAATTTTGAGATATTAGAAATTGTGGATCTTATTACATCAATCGGGATATAAATCTACTCACAATGTACCTGGAATTTGCTTTTGTTATATCCGTTATTATATTTGGCTTCATTACCAAGTTTTTATTACATTAACTCAGGATCTCTCAGAATGAGATATTGACCTTCAGGTTTTCTGAAATGGAAAATTTTCTGGTAACGACAAAATGCAAAATGTGACTCTGGTGATGAGACTACTTACAATGAAGGCAATATCTGTGAACATTAAGACCACTAAATTATTTAAGATGATGATGCTCTGCTATACTCTCTCCGAAATAAATGGTTGGTTTCCAAGAAAACAAAAAGGATATTAAATGAGAGTAAGATACTAGGAAAAATACCAAAGGACTGACAGGTTACAATTTTGTATATGCCTAGATTTCTAAATTCCTGCGTAAAAATGTGTAACTACTTTTATCAGGTTCTATAGAGATTTATTAACATATCAATGATTGATAGATAAAAATGTAAAAAGACAGAAAGACACTAAATGACCTAGGTTGATTTACCAGAAAGTCAAAGAGAAACTGCATGGGATTAGCCTTGGTTTTTAGAAGTATGGTACATTATCATTATCTGACTTTTGATAATTTTGTTATTTAATCTAGAATGATTTCTTCTGGATTAATTGTCAATTCAAATTCCAGATAAGTTTTTCCAAAATATGTTTCTTTAAATATGTATTTAATATTGTCATAGGTTGAATATCACTGTTCAAATCTCCTAAATATTGTGAAAAATAGATTATTTTATAGTGAAATCATGAATTTTCTTCCTAAGCATATAAGCATGCTATATGTAATCCCAAATGCTCCTATTAAGTAGATTTAATTTAAGTCGTTCCATGTCAGTTCTGGATAAAGAAAAATTATGAAAGTGTTGCAAATTTTTCAGGGAAAATAATCACAGACTTATTCATGTAATCATTCTTCTCCATTATTCAAATTTTATTTTTTTAAATTTTATTTATTTATTGTTTCAGAACTTTTGTTTGTTTGTTTATTTTTATGGCCGGCTCAGCCTGCTCTGAGGGCAGGGCTGGTGCAGCATGTGGTGCCAGGGATCGAACCGTGGTCCCTGCAGCAGCCTGCAGGTGCTTTAGACCACTGAGCCATCTTCCCGGGCCCCTCATTATTCAAATTTTAAATGATACCATTTAAGATAAAATATTTCTTAGTGTCACTTTCACATTAGCTAAGCCACCTTCCAAACTTATTTTTGCAACCCTTCATATTTCTGTACTTACCTCTCCTTACTTATGCTGATTTACTAAGTTTTTGCTAGTATGCCATGATGCAGAGTTGGAAGGATTTTCCGCAGTTGTATTTTGTCGCTGGTATTCTTCATATTTACCTTTTTGTCACTGAGGGAGTCTTTTCCATGTTTAGGTCTTGGTCATTCAGTGTCTCAAAAGGTTATTTTTAAATACAGTCTGTCAAAAATAAATAGGATGGAAAGTTCAGGAAAAAAAGAGTGAAAGTTTTTTCAACAGATAATGTTACTCTTGAGTGGGAGACCCTAGAAGATGTCATTAGCATAGCTTACTCATTCTGTTGCTGTTACTTTAGAGAAGAAACTGAAAATGCTTGAACTGCCATCTCAATGTTCAAGGCTACCTGGTTAGCAATTGATAAAACTGCTAAATACTTGGAAGCTAAAGGCTAACACTTTCAGCATCTCTTGTAAATACAGGTAATAGGTATTCATCTGACATTGCCTCAATACATTTAGTCTTAAAATATTCATTCAAGGTTTTCCTTTCCCAGACTGGATGTGGTGGTGCTCACCTGTAATCCCAGCTCTTGGCAGGCTATAAACAAGTGGATCACTGTGAGTCCGATCTAGTAGTGAGACCCTGAACACCCTGTAGACCCTCCCATGAAATAAAAATAAATAAATAAATGAAAAGGTTTTCATTTCCTGAAGTATGTATGTATGTATATATTTTTGGTGGACTCTGTTTTGCAATATTTAGTGCAATATTTTACAAACAGTATCCGAAAATAACGTATAGAATCTTCAACTTAATCTATTTTGTTTATTAAACAGATAATCTACCTCCTTACTGAAAACTTCAAAACAAATAAATGAAAGCTGAAATCAAAATAAGTCAAAATATGCTTGCTATTTTTAAAAAGATGACTTAATGCTCTTAATTGTTTCATAGTATTATAGTTGTTAGAACTGAAAGGACTATGAATGACAATTACAATCAATACTCAAAAGAATTTTATGAAAAAAAAACTATGGAAGCTGCCATAATTTTATGGTATTGGAAGGAGACAGAGCAATAGTGTGGATGATGATTGGCAGGGATAACTGTCAGCTGCGAGCCAGGCATTCCATCATGTCAGAGCCCTGGCAGGAAGCAAGCAACAAAATCAACAATCACTTTTACATGTACAGCACTTTATCACTGAAACACATCTCTTGAGGTACGTTATAAGACTACAGTGACTAGAAGAAATAGCTCACAAAGCCAAGCACACTACTCAAGGCAAAAAGAGAGGGGGTCATTATTTTTATGGGTTTGATAAGGAGAACAGAAGCTTTTCAGTGTTCATTTGTAGAAAACAATTTCAAAAGTCAAGACAAGAGGACTCATTGGGGGGCCCTTGTTGATTTCAATAGAATTATGCAAAGAACACTAGGTGCTACTTAGATTTAGCAGGTAGTCATTCACAAAAACAAGGAAAACATTTCTAGCACTATTTTTTCACCTTTTTTTTCTTTTTTAAAACTTCTACTTTTTGATTTTAAAGAAAAAATAATAAGAAAAAATACAGAAAATTATTACAAAATTTCAAGACAAAGTGATAGAAAATCAATAATTTTTGTTTGTTTCTTCTTTTATTTATTTTAATGTATTTTGTACAGGGTGTAACTACACAGATTGGACTTAGTGATCCTCCTGTTGTCAGCCTCCCAAGCACTGAGATTATAGGCACATGCTACCACATCCAGTCTCAGCTGCCACCACAGCACTCTCTGGGCTCAGGGCCAGCACAGCAGGCCTGGGATTGAAGTCTGGTCCCTGTACCTGCGTAAGTAGGTACTTTAATCCCCTGAGATATCTGGCCAACCCAGCAATGACTTTTCTATTGCATATTGTTATACTCAAAGTAATTGTTCAGGTTACCAGATATAAGCATGTCTGTAACGTTGGTCAATAAAGGCTTTAATTATATCTTACAATAAACTAATAGAAATTAGCAATACAATCACTTTACCTATTATACACATGTGTATATATATATATACATATATATATGTATATATATATATATACTCATTTTTAAAGATTATAAATGAAGTAGAATGTCGATTATCTGAAATTTTTATAACTTCCCTTAATTGTTTCTAGAACAAGCTGAAGTATGCAAGAGTAAAAGAAAATAGATGAACAAAATGCAGCCTATGCCTTTATTTACATTATTTTGGAAAAAAACAGTGATAGAAAAACCTTAAGTTGCTTTCCTATGAATTACTTAATGGTATATTTTACTGCTGTAGAAAGAAATACTTGTTTTCACAATTTAATACACTTGATTTGATGCAAGATTTCACAATGTAGATGTTATCAAATTTGTACAGCAAGTACTTCTTTGTGGGAGGACGTGTTTGGTATACTATAGCATGTTCACCAAGTTCTCTATTTCTTCTTTTGTTACAACTAGATTAAGTTGTAGACCTGAGTCATGAAAATAAAACTACCTTGTTTGTTAGGTTGTGGTTTTCTTTTCAGGCTGCAGGAAGAGCCAGATGGTCCTCTCAAAGAACTACTGGCTTAATGTCTTATACGAGATGCGTTTTGCTGAGCTGCTTTGTCCAATCTCTCAAAATGAGAATCAGCACTGACTTTAACAAGTCTTTACTGTGGCCATTTTTATCATCCATTAAAGCATCCCACAATATTGTGATAGTCAGTTTCCTAGACAGCTGCCTTCCCTGGGCATTGTTAATTCAGATTTCCTGCAGATAGAGCAAAGCTTGACATATAGTACTTAAAAATGAATAGGCAGGTAGTGAATAAATTGCCTTCTTTATTAAATGTTGTGAATTCAAATACAAAACAAGGACAAGAGCATGGAAAAATAGTTTGTGAACATGTTTATTTTATAGGAAAATAGCTTAAGGCTCCAATACACAACACCAGACTCAAAGTTAATACACAGTTATGGAAAGGCTCCGTCTGATGGTTGAATTTATCATTTCTTGGGTCATAGGCATAAACGTCATGCTACCCTCCTGAGGCAAGACTGAATTTCTCAGGGCTCCAAAATTAAATAATTTCAATAAAAATAGATTGGTCATCCAAGTGCTATTATAGAATGGAGGATACACTATTATAGGCATAGTAACCTGTTTTATAGTGAGCCTCACATGATCATTATGGGGCCATTCAAATCACTTTATCAAGATTATAAAACATAGTCTAGAGGGAGCTATCAGTTTTATGTAAACTCACAGGTAGAAAACTTTAGAGCTCTGTATTTTCTGCGATCTTACTTTCTTTGGTTCATCATGGAATAAGAAAAATTGAACAGGCACACATTTTCTCTTATAAAAATAAAAAAAAAAACAGTGACACAATAAAATTTCTTTAACTGCAGTTTAAAGTCAACATTTATGGCCTCAGTAGTTTCCTATAGATCTATATTACTTTTCCAGGTTGAATGAAATATTCATGATAAAGGAATATTTATGTTCCTTGATGATAACTTTAATGGATTTCTCTTCCAGAATGCTCTTAGAAGACCGTTCTTATCCTGTCTTAACTGTGTTCAGATAGGTTCATCCACTCTCATTTCCTTTTTTTCCAGTTTTTCTAACAGTGTGGCCATCCGATGTATTTTTTCTATTATATTTGTAGGCTATTGCTCAAGGTTTTCATTTTTAGACCTTTAGCATCTTTGCAATTAAGGAAACTAATCTGTAAAATAAAGACTTCCTTTACAGAAATGGTTGTTCAGCATTAAATAACTAACTGATTTGCTCTTTTAATCATTACTCAGTTATAATAACCTTCAAAAATGTTTATCCTTGATCTTGCAAGCTGCACCAGCCCTGCTCCCTGGGCAGGCTGAACTGGCCACTGAGACTGGGCATGGTGGTACACGCTTATAATTCTCACTCTGAGGAGGCTGAAAACTGGAAGATTACAATGAATCTGAGCTGAAAAGGAAGACCCTGTACCAAATACATAAAAATCAATCAACATAGGCTTCTGAGCAGAAGACTGGTGCATGTGGCAGGCATGGCTGCCCAGCACCACTAGGTTAATCCATGGTTTTGATCATGAGGCATAGGTGAAGGAAGTGTGGCTCCCCCTAGGAACTATATCTCGGTCTCGGTCTCAGTCTTGGTCTCTGTCTTCTGTCTGTCTGTCTGTCTGTCTGTCTGTCTGTCTCTCTCTCTCTCTCTCACACACACACACACTCCCCTTCCTGAGGTGAGTAACACTGCTCCACCCTGCCTGTCTTCTTGTCACTGTATTTCTGCCTTACCACAGTCATGAGTGATGAAGCCAGGTCACTGTGGACTGAAATGTTTCGTGTAAACCAAAATAACTTTTTCCTTTTAAATTATTTATGCCCTATGCTGGCGATAGACTCATTTTTAGACCACTTTATGTTTAAGAGTATTTTAAATAGTTTTCTCTATTTGGTATTCAAAAAGTCACCACTTGTATGTGGGGGGGAGTGTATGGAATTATGTGCATAGATATATTAGAATATAGTCTTCTTCACATTTATTCTCACTAAATTGATCCAATGATAAAAGCACAAGTAAAAGTTTTTTATTAAATTGCTACTGTGCCATATCCTTCTCTTTACATTTGATATGTATTAATAAATTTGACAAATATTATAGCCAGTGCAGCATTATCTTTATCTTGTATTAATAAGATTATTTTATTTATACTGCTTATGTATCATTTGTCTTGGACCAGCCTGAAAATGGTAGCCAATTTTCATTCATAATGAATCATTGTAACTTCATGAGAGCAGCAAATAAATGCTGGTAGCTGGCCTTTAATCTTTATTTAATATATCAGCTAATACTCCTGCCAATTTCCTAGTCTATAGAGGCTGTGATGTGATTTTAAACTGTTAACCATCTAGAAGATTTGATGTCTAGTTTCATAAATCATATATATTTTAAATATATTGTTTATACCAAATTAGTATTATAATATTATGGTTAAAGTCACTAACATACATAGATACATTTCATAAGACACAAAGCAGAATTGAGGAACAATTTAAGGAAGCAAGAAAAGAACTCTATAGAAGAAAAAGAAAAGTTTGGGGAAAAAAAGGTCATCCAGTGGCATGGAAAAATCAGAAAACACTTCTTAGGAGAAGTGATACTAGCATCAGACATCAAAACTACAGGTGGAAGTTCACTATTTTAATCCACACTGTGAATAAAAACACGGACACATGTGGGTCTGTGGCCTGATTGGTGAAGAAAAGTAAAAGATATACAAGAGCACTTACACAAATTCTTAAAATTAAGATCTTGCTACAAAATATATTGAGTTTCACCCTCTCAACAATAGAATAACTATATAAAATTCCAGCTAGAGAAAGTAAGATGATCCTATTTATTGTTTCAGAATGAAAGAGTTGTGATAGTTTCAAGTTGCAATAACTCTGTTAGACAAGATAATTAAAGAACAATAAGTGAAATAAGCACTTTTTCTTGTCTTTCATGATCCATAATAGTGCCCTTCATCAGGAACATATTCTCCTATGTTGTAGAACATACCAATAAGCTGTACAGGATTCATCTGTGGCTGATGCTACCATGACAACCACCAACTCATGTGATTTCAGCATTATCTTGCCCAGCAGTTTTCCCAGGAAGGATTTAATCCCTTGTCTAAGCAAATAGCCATTTCTGTACCCACAGTGATTGGTTCACTAAGGTTCAATTCACTGACACTGAGGGCTTTTGTTCAATTCTTTTTTAAGTCAACAAACTTTTTAAGAGTTTGTTTCTCTCTGATGTAAAGCAAAGGATGCTACCTTAGCTGAAGATAGGCCTTTAGCCTACAGGTCTTGACTTTTAAAAGCGTAGGGTTGTAATCCCTGCAGAGAAGTGGAAGTCAACAATCCACGGACCTGCCCTTATTACCTCATTCAGAGCTGAATGTTTGCAACTAATAGCCCCAAAACAGATTTATAAAGAAAGTTACTATGGCATCCTCAGTATAGATGAATGGTCAGGTCATGGGCAAAATAGGTCTGTAGCAGAAAAATTAAGAACGTTTGAAACTAAATTTATTTTTGTATTTAAATAATAAATCCATTATATATTACATGCAAATAAGACGGAACTATCTTATTAGTTGTACTATCTTATTAAGACTTTTGGTAACTGCGTTGAACATAATTCCTAAACTGATGTTTTATTTTAAGAGAAAATCAGTAAGCATTCATATAATGGGCATAACATATACATACATGAAGCCTTACATATGAACAAAAACTTAGCAAACCTTCAGAGGTCTGAACTTTGCTTAGATATTCCTTGAATCTAACATGCTAGGGATAATGAGCAAAAGTATGGAGAATTACCCTTTTGACCCAACATTGAACTCATAGTAAGATTTTTCTGCTAAGGCATTTGTTTGTTTGTTTGTTTTTGTTTTTTTGGCAGGACCAGGGTTTAAACTCACGATCTTGCACTTGCCAGGCATGCACTTGTGCCATGGAGCTATCTCCTGGCTCCTACAAAGGCTTTTAAAGACATCAGTACTTACAAATGTTATTTCACATAGATAGATAGATAGATAGATAGATAGATAGATAGATAGATAGATCACTAGAGACTGAGTTCTAGCTGCCAAAAATAATTTTAGAGACGATAGGTCCAATGGTTTAAATCCAAACTACAAATTAATGACATATGTTAATATGAGTAAAACATTGGAGAAAAGTGCTCCAAATAACACAACACTTCCTTCCTTCCTTCCCCTGAACTCAAAAGCAGTGCTATTAACGGTGATAAAGGCAATTGCTCACAGAATCTAATTGAGGAGGGTAAAAAAGTCCATAAGAAGGAAGAAAGTAAGGACCCGGCCAAATAGCTCAGCAGATTAAAGGCCAATGTTTTGCCCCCACCCCAGGGTCTCACAGAAATGGCAATTGAGACTGAGTGTGGTGGTGTGCACCTGTGATCCCAGCTCTTGGGAGGCTATAACAGGCAGATCATTAAGAGTCTGATCTAGTAGTGAGACCCTGAACACCCCGTAGACTCTTTCTTAAAAATACAAAAAAAAAAAAAAAAAAAAAAAAAAAAAAGAAAAGAAGGAAGGAGAGAAAGAAAGAATACTTTATAAAAGAAGATGGAAAAGAAAACAATTGAATTCTGCTGGGATATCCGAGATATCCTAACACTAAGGTATAATGAGGCTATAAGTAGAAGTTACACTCAAGGAAAGAATTTTTCCTCAGCATTTTCCTATATTAATGGAGGATTATGCCATTATTTCCTCCCTCCAGGAAAGCAGCAGGCTTGGTATGGGATGTAGGCTGTGTCTGGATTATTGTAGAGATTAAAATGAACATTAAATTCACAAAGGCACACAACCCATAATCATCTTCTCCTCCTTTACCTCCCCTAAACCTGGATAAAACCAATACAGAGGAAGTGATGGCCTCTAAGAAAGCAAAGAAACTAAAGTACATGCTACCATTTCAGTGCCAAGGTTTAAAGCTTAAAAACCTAAAAAGTTTAAATAAGTAAGTTCAAAACTCTTTGAAAGAAAAGTAAAACTGTGTAAACCCATATGGAGATTGGCAAGTGGTGAAATTCATATATTTGTGTCTGAAATGTGACATAATGGAATATTTTTGAGAGAATGTGGAAATCATTGGTGAAGTTCACAATGTGTATACCTTGTACTCCCCATGGACTTGTTTTCAAATCATTCAGAATGTACAAATGCACAAGGTGTTGCATTCATCATATTTTTCTTTTACTGGCAAACATTTTCCAACATTTTAAATATATAAATAAACAAGTACTAAAGATTCATAAAAATAAGAAAATATAGTTAACGGTGTCACTTCCCTAAGATGAAAAAGAATAAACAAGATAATGATAATTAGTGTACTAATTTCACAAAATAAAGAACTGTCAATGACCATCAAAAAAAAAAAAAAAAAAAAAAAAAAAAAAAAAAAAAAAAAAAAAAAAAAAAAAAAAAAAAAAAAGATAGGAGATATTTAAGAAAAAAAAGAACAAAGCATAAAAAGAATGAGTTAGATCAATGACTGAGAATTATAACTTGAGTAAAATTCAACTTCATATTAATGTGTAGATTTGTTCTAAAAAGAAACATTTGTAGGTTACAGACAAATATCTGTTTCACAAGACTTTTTAAGAAGTAAAAGCCTTACGTTTCTGATTTAAATCACAATCTAAGATGGATTTTAGCATTAAGTTACCAGAAGAGATTGTGGAAGTCAGACGGAATGTGAAATTCACTGGGTTTGGGCTCAGACTGGGGAACAAATGGAGCACACTTCTGGGTGTGCCTGGGTGGTCATGGGAGTGTGACTTTCAAGCCTACAACTCAGTTGATCCCTGTTTGCTTTCTAGCATTGTTTTCTGACTGATTAAGATTTGCCGTGACATCAGAGATTTTACTCTACTACCCAATTCAGCCATGTTTCTGACTTAGAGCCAGCGGACCGTGAAGTGAATCAGTTTAATGCATGAGCCAAATTAAACCTTTTCTGCTTTTCACTGTGTGAGATATTGTGTCTCAACAACCAGAAAGTTAGCTAATTTAGGGGATTGTGGGATCATTTCTGTAACTACTCTTGATCATGTGGTTCAGAACTCTTTGGAATTGGACTGTGGGAGAACTTTCAGAAGGTGTGGAAAGGCATCCTAGAACGCTGCCAGCACAACTCGAAGGATGGTTTTAGTTGGAGCACAAAAGATCATAATACTGACAAAAATACAAATGTAAAAGGACAGGCTCAGGCAACATTAATTGTTACCAAGAAACCTATTCTCACTTAGACGAGAAGCCATATGTGTGATACTTGGGCAGAAAATTCCTGAACATTTTGTTCACATTTTGAGACTTTGTGGGAGGCAGAGATTAGCACATCTATGACAGGGTCGTAATTAGTATATTTTGCTATGGAGTGGTTTGAATCACCAGGGGTGTATCCAATAATGAGACAGCATAGGGCAGTCTCATGGGGTAGTACAGGCTACCTGATGAAATAGCCATTTATGTACAACTGGTGACTTAAGCCAGCAAAGACATTATAGGGCAGCAGATTAATTTAAAAAAAAATTAAAACCAGTCCAATGTTGCTATATGCTTTTAGCTAACTTTATAAGAATTAGGGCTAGAACACAGACCAGAAAAAAATTTTAAATGTAGATTTTTGGCTCAAAAGAACCATGTGTAGCATCTAAGCCAAAGGAGAGATGGCTCCTAAAGTGATTAGGCCACATTATAAAAGAACCAATTATTGTGTATAGAGACAAGTGAAATAAAACATCCAAGGACATCTCAGGAATGAGCAAGACCCTGCTCGTCCCAGGGGTGTGGGTACAAAATTGTAACATGTCATTGCACCTGAGCAGCATGCTTGAAAAGGTGTTGTCAAGCTATCTGTTACATGGAGTTCACTTTTCTGTACTTAGCCATGTAGGTGCTCACAAACCTCTGCTGTCCTGATTCATGGAGGCCTGACTACTGCCAGTCCTGCTGGGGAATATTGGTACTGTTCTTGTGATATCCAGCATCAAGCACTGTGGGATCAGGGAGGCTTTACCAAATTTCAAAGATCAAAGCAGTTAGGCAAGAAGCACCAGAGAGGATAATTCATAAAGCTAGGCAATGAATCCGAAGATATAATGGGGACCTCAGAAAGTGGGAGGCACCATGAACGTGGGACACAAGTTCAAGAAGCTACTGGCTATGAAGGAACCAGCTTAAGTGTGAGGTCTTGTGTATAGGGACACAGCCACCAAATCCTTTATAATCAATATTCCAAAAATAGCGCTACAGAAATCGAGGTTTGTCCTCCTGGGTTTCACTCTTGGTTTGGTCTGATTCTTTTCTATTTGATTTTTTCTTTTAGAATGCAGTACACACGAAGAGCCGTTACATCTTCAGTTATGTTACTTGCTTTTCGGTTTTAAAGAAGTTCATAAGGGCTGGCCAAATAGCTCAGCAGATTAAAACAGGCACAGGTGCCAGGGGTTTGATCCCTGGGCCTGCTGTGCAGGTCCCATCCCTGGGGCGCTCTGAGATGGCAACCGAGACTGGGTGTAGTGGCTCGCACCTGTAATTCCAGCTCTTGGGAGGCTATAAAGAGGAGCATCACTACAAGTCTAATCTAGTAGTGAGACTCTGAACACTTTGTAGATCCTTCCCTAAAGAGAAAGAACGAAAGAAAGAAAGAAAGAAAGAAAGAAAGAAAGAAAGAAAGAAAGAGTAAAAGAAAAAAATCATAATTAAGTTTGTCTAATCTCTCAGAAGAGACTTGGACTTCCATAAAATGATTGAAACGTGGAGTTTGGTTGGATGCATGAAATTTATATTACATTAGGTGCAGTCAAGAGCTGCGATTATCTTTATTGGGGCATTAAGCATGGTTTATGGATATGTGTTTTGGCATGAAGTTCAGAAAAGGGAGATGTGGTGGTTAAGGTGGAATGTGAATGAGGTACGTTTTGGCATCTGCTGAGGATATTGATGAACCGCACTTTAGAGTGCGTCTACATGGGTCATAGCAGCATGGCCTTGGAGGTCTACACCCAGTTCCTTATGCTTTCTACTCTGGTATTGTTTCCCTGCTCTGCTTCCCAGCTCCTGAGGCCTAAGCAACTTTGCTGCATCCCACCCTGCACCTTGATGTTTCTGCATTGGAGCCAACCAATCATGGACTAAATCACCTTGAAGTCATGGACCAACTTGAAAATCTCCTGCTATAATTGTAGGAGTTGAGAATTGTGTTCCAGCAACAGGAGAACTGACTAACAAGAAGTCATACATCTGCTATGGGAAGAAAATAGGAGAATTCTTGGGTTTTTACTCTGTGGATGACAGCACAAAAATATCAAAGGAGTCCTTTGGAGCTATAAACTGTAGTGTGTGCTGAGAAATTGAAGTTTTCATAATTGCTAGGTTATGAAGATGGACAGACTACATGAGTGAAAGAAAATTATATGAAAACTATGTGACTAATAAGTATGACATGATCACTTCTGAGCGAACACATAAATATTTTTAGGTGCTAATTGCTGTGAAAGCGGTCTGCAGGAATGGGAATGATTGTCTCTACTTGGGTCTCTTTGAACAGCAAGAGCAAAGAGGAAAGCCTAAGATTATAATTATATTTCAAGGAAAATTTTAAGCTTCAGAAGTGAAGTTTTCTTTTTCAAAAATTCTAAGACTATAAATAACATTCTTAGCATATAACAGCTGCATATCTCCATGCTGAGAACTAATACCTTATGTAGATGTGGAGTGAAAATTCATGTTTATCTGAGATCAAGATTATTCCAAGAGCCAGACAGCTTGGAAAGAACCTGGGAAGGGTATGATTTCCATTGGGAGTAACTGATGGTAAGTAGGTAGAGATAATGGATATGTACCATTAATGTGCTTCAAAATATACTGTTATGTGTATGCTTTTAGCAGCTAGTGATATACATATAAGTGCACATAAAACCAGCACTCTGTGTTCATTTCATTTAGCAACATCTATATTTTATATAAGCAGAAAATGCATACAACAGTAACATTTAATCTCTTTCTCAAAGGGAAATATGTATAGAGAGTTTTATAGATAATATTTACATATTATACATAAGTAGAAAGATAGTATTTCCTCTTTTGTGTGGCATTCTTTGTTTCTGAGGTTAAGCTACACTGCGAAACACAGATTCTCACACACAGGCTTCCATTCAACTTTCCCCTCTGGAGACGTCTTTCAGAACAAAGGCAGCAAGTCAAAGTCTAATCTCTTCTTTCCTGATACTGTTCTATTTTTTAACCTCAAGCCTTGATAATATTGTCTGACATTTTACTAATTACTTATTTTATTTAAATAATGTTTCAAGGAACTTTTAACCAAAAATTACATTAATGAGGAGAACATTAGAATTTTTAAGACCACTTCAACATTGAATTTGATGTTATTAAAGCAACTAGAAATTTTTATTTCCTTAAAACTTTGAGTATAGTCATTGGCACTGCTTCTTATCTATGTTTTTATGTGAAATACCATAGGAAAAATAAGAAAAATAAACTTTATTTCACTATCAACTCTAACCATATATTGTACACGTTTTATTCGATCATCCCACTTAAACAAAACCCATATACTTTCATAATTTTAGACTTATTTTGCTATGCTGCAAATATTTTCGTATGCTGAGAATTTGATTATTATTAGTTCTAAATTAGGACTTAATAATTCTATTTATTCTAGATGGGCGACTTCCTATGTAAAACTTAAAATTTAGCAAGTTTATTGTACAATTTGGTAAGAGAGCTCTCCACTGTCATCCTATTCACATCATCTTGGACAAGCAGATGGGAATGTTTTAAGATCCAGCTTTGAGCAGATGCTGGGGCCTGAACTCAGATTTGGGAAACCAAAGTTCAGTACTTCCCAGGTGTCTTCTCAAGTGTCCTGCACCCTCAGACAGCCTACAATTTCATGGGAAAAAGAAACACATATAAACTAAATTATTAAACTTTTTGAAAATATGGCAAAAGTATGTCTAGATATTAAAGTATATCTTTTGAAAGCAATTTGAGGAATTTTTAATATTAGTCAAAAGTTAGTCTGTAGTATTAGTTTGCAACAACATAAGGCTAGATTGTATCACTGTTTCGTTCATTTCTTATTTGGCTTGGAGGAATAAGCTTCTTTAACATTAAAATATTTATTGATTTTCTCTTAGTGTATTTTGTATCTCTTTCAAGAAAATAATTGGTCAGGGGCCCAGTGGGATGGCTCAGCGGTCTAAAGCGCCTGCTTAGGAAAGCTTGGGCAGCTTCCGGGACCGCGGTTCGATCCCCGGCACCACATGCTGCGCCAGCCCTGCCCTCGGGGCGGGCTGAGCCGGCCATAAAAATGAGTGAATAAACAAACAAAGATTCTAAAAACAAGAAAAAAAATAAAAAATTAAAAAAAAGAAAATAATTGGTCAAATAAAGTATTCAAAATTCTTATAACACTTGGCCCAATATTTTCTGCAAGTATCTCAGAAGCATTTCACAAATGATTCCCAAACTTTGACTATAAAATAAAAATATAGCCATAGAAATCTTGTGTTATACCCACTACTAGACAATTGAGGTGCCCCAAAATATAACAAAGTAACAGACAAATTAGTACATGAATAAAGGCAACTGAAATTGAAGTACAATATATTCTTAGTAGGTTAACATAATAAGATTTTAATTTAATATAAAATTTGGTAAGTATGTAATGGAAGTATATTTAATCTAATGTAATGCTTTTGAGGCTTGGAAATAATTTTATCTATATCAGGTATATAGTTTTGAATGTTCTTTACACTAGTAGTTAGAATGAACTGAAACATATATTTGTTCTCTTGTGCTATCTGTGGTCATTTGTATGCATTCATGAAATATACACATGAAAGCAGACATGCAATGTAGTGCCAGGAATAGAATGGCTGCCTTTGCATTTCTCATGTGGGGAATGAAACCCCGACATGAGTTCACTAGAACCAACCTGTAGTCAGCTAGGAAAACAGGCCCCTATCATTGCACAGCCAAGTATCAAACCTAATATAATTCATTTGCTCCTTGTTTGTGTAAGGCTGATTTTTAAGAGCATGATACTCAGGTCTATATATTTCCTAAGAATTCTAATACATCATGCGTTAATATACTGATGGGTAGATCTGTAAAGCAAACATCATAATTCTAGTAATCATTTTCCACTTCTCTTACCATAATTCCATTTAAGTTGCTACCACGACTTAGGCCTTGTATTGCTTCTTTGGAGGAGTATGCAACATATCTAAATTTTAAGGCACCTTTCCCTCTCTCCATCCCTTGGTCTCCTTTTCATTTGCACAAGTCCTATTTATTTGTTTCCTACTAACTGAAATGCCCAAAATACAAATAAAAAGAAAAGTAGTAGATTTCATTTTTTATGGACTGATAGCATTCCATTCTATCTTTGTTCCCCATGTTGTTATGTATTCACCAGTTGATGGACACCCAGGTTTTTTTCCCTTCTTGGCCTTGTGAACAATGGTGTAACATCTATGGAGTGAAGCCTTAATAGAGTACTGACTTCATTTCAAAGAAATTTTACCGAAGGTAGCAAAAGTGGCTAAGGAGGTGAGGAAGCACAGTACTGAGAATTCATACACTCTGAATTTAGCCTGTCTAACTGCATATAGAGAGGTAGCCTCCCTCACTTTATAAAAGCCTCTACAATAACAGGGCAATTATCTACATGGGATACATTAACACAAAATATTTGTCTTATAATTTCCCATTTTTGTCCTGTATCAAGGCTTAGTGAAGGCAATATAGTCATATGTCATTTTTCTAAATTATGCAAGATTGTGTGTATGGGTGATTGTCAGCATGTGTGTGTGTCTGTGTGTGTGTGTGTGTGTGTGTGTGTGTGTGTGTGTGTGTGTCTATAGACTGGGTAATACATTTGAGAAGTGAGGAAAGTTTGTCCATTCATATTCTACTAATATAACTATTTACATGCAAATTCTACTCGATAATATGGATCTTATGAGAGGGGTGTTTATATATTTTTATTTTACCCAGGCTCATTTATTTAAATCCTCCCATTTTTAAATTCCTTTTTTTATTTAGTGAAGGGTCTACAGTGTAGACAGGGTTTCATTACACAGATCAGACTTACAGTGAGTCTCCTGTTTTCAGCTTCCCAAGAGCTGGGATTGCAACTGAGCGCCACCCATGCCCAAGTTCAATCACCATCTCAGCATGCCCTGAGAGTGGGGCTGGCCCAATAGGCCCAGGATTGCACCTCCAACCCCTGCAGCTGACTGGGCAGGCAATTTAATCTGCTGAGCTATCTGGCTGGCCCTTAAATCCAAATAATTTTGCACAAAATTTAGTTTTAAAAATGATTTCTTGGGGCTGGGGAGATAGTTTGGCAGTCTGAGTACCTGCCTGGCAAGCACAAGGATCCAGGTTCGATCGCCAGTATCGCATACTATGCTGACCCAGAATCCTGGATGTGCCTGGCTGGCAAGGAAAACCTGAAATGGTAGCATATGTCTGTAATTCCAGTGCTGGGGAGGCTAAGACAGGAGAATCGCTGTGAGTCTAACCTACATAGCAAGACTCTATACCAAATGAATAAAGACTTTTTTTAAAAAAGCTTCCAAAAAATGATCAAACAGTTTCCATGGGTGTATAATTTATTTAATAATCAGAGTATCTATTTTAATCATAGTTTTGTTTTATTTAATATAAAATTGATGAAACATTTTTATACCCTCTACAAATGTAAGCCGCTTTACTATCACTTTGCATTTTGTGGCTTAGTGCATTTTGCTGCACAAGTTTTCTAATTTCAGGGAATATTTAAGGATACAAATTAACAGGGCTGCTTGATTTCCCTGTGTTTGCTCCTGTTTAGACAAGCCAATTGCAAGAGCCTCTAATATTCTAAGTCATGTGTAGGGAAAATTTACCATGCTAATGCTCCTGATGTTTGCAGATCAGAATAATTGCCACAGCCAAGAGGAAATAAAGTATTAATGCAATTAAAATATTTTACCTGTTTATGGTCAAGTCCTGCTTATTAGGCATATAGCATACATATGCAGAACTACAGCTCCTTTTGCTAGAGTTCGCTAGCATCCTGCTGAGCTTTTCTTATTCTGATAATTGAAATATTATAGATAAAAAGGATTAACCTGTTTTATTATTTCTAGCACAGACTAATAATTTAAAATTTCATAACATTTATTAAGATAAAAGTTATTAAGAGTTATTAAAACAGGATGCACTCTGAAATGATAGATACACTTGATTGTGTACACACGGACACAAATATAGAAACACTGAAGTCATTTTGCATTGTCTGATGCTAATTTCCCAACTGGGCTCAGGTGCTGGTAAAGGCTGGATTCTCTTTAATCTAAAGTTCTGAAGGCTCAATTTGTATGTTCCATCAGGATTTGACCTAAACTGTTCTGAAATCTATGTAAAAATTAGCGTCTTGTTTTAAGTACATAATGTGATTTCCAGTATTTTAGTCTGTCTTAAAATAAAAATAAACTCATTTTTTGCAAAGCATAATTTATTATTTCAAGTGTCATAATTCTTTATATAACCAGTTTATTAATAATTTCTGTCCAGTGAACTATCATTTACCATGATACATTTTTAAATCTTGTTTAGATATAAAAGTCAGATGCTTTGGACCTGAGTTGAAAATACTAATCATTTTAGCAAGTGAAATAGGCTAAAATATCCCATATGATAATAGATTAGAACAGGAGACCTTAGAATCAGATTATATTTAGCTGATTATAGATAATTATGGCTAATTAAAAACTACCCATAAATGTATGTAAATAGATGAGTTTGTAACACGGTTTTGTCTTTTTTTTTTTTCTCTAAATTTAAAATCTTAAAACAAATGACACTACAAAAGCAATGACAGATGTTATGTGAATTTCTTGATTTCTTCAATAAAGAGAACCTGTTCTTCTTGAGGAAATAGATGAGGTTATTGCAGAGGAAACATACAAAATGAGCTTACAGCATCTTGTACTGTCAGAAAATTAGACGTGTTGAAAACACACATGAGCTTACACACACTGAGGGTAATGTGTTAATGGCACATAAAAGGCAAATGGAGAAGTTCCTATTTTATAAAGCATTAACAATGAACAATTTGAGCTAAAAATGAAGAATGAGATATTAGACTGTTACAAAAAAAACCACTATAAATAAATAAGTGGATTCCATGGGCCCATTATTGATCTAAATTTAGGATATAAATATGATATGAGAAAGCAAACCAGTGCCTAAGGAAACTAATCTCTCAGACTGAGAGATCTAAATTATTTTATTCATCACATTGATTGGGCTAAGCAATGCACAAATAGTATGTATTGTACCTACTCCCACAAGGAATACAAGTAGTTATTACTTTTCCAAAAGTTACTTTTGGAAGATACTAACAAGTAAATCAGTGAGACTAAGCATAAAATTCTTCCTCAAAAATGTAGGCCACAATGATCCCAACACTGAGGGTAAATGACCTGTCCAGCAGGTCAGCACATGGGTTCTCACCTGGGGAAGGAGCGGGGATTAAGACAAAGACGGGGCAAGAGACACGAGAAATGGAGACAAGACAGGATTCTGACCAAGTCTCGTTTATTGAAGAAGTAAACAGGGTTTAAGTAAAGGTAGCAGGGAAAATGGAATTTGTGTCAGCGGTTACCTTGCAACCAGGGGAGGTCTTAAGACATGTGATTCATAGAAAATAGCAGAGGGTAGGAAAATAGAAACCTAACTAGGGGCTATCCCGAGATGAGGCTGTCGCAAGACGATGATGTCATTACAAAATGGACGCCAGCAGTTTGGGCTCCAACAGGTAAAGTATGCTAAGGCAATAAGATTGGTAAAGGACAAACCCTTTGTCATCAGTGGCAGCATGCCCTGTTATACTGATTCTGCTTCTGGGAGCTGCAACCCAGACTCCTCTTTTTCATGCCCACTCCTTGTCCTCCACTCCTTTCAGACTCAGACAGAACTATGTCACCAACTTTACTGGCTGTCCAGTTTGTAGATCACACCTCTGGCCACTTCCCTAAGACCTATTATTTTAGTCATCTTAAAAAAAATCGTTTAAAATTTTTTTCTGTTAATATATTCTTTATCTTTTTAATGTTTTTAACATTTTTTTTTTTTACTTTTAATATGGAAATAACAGTGTGACAGTTTCAAAAGACATCAGTAGTACATTCCTAATAATTGACACAATGAATATTGTTGTCTTCATAGTAGTTATAAAAAGAATGTTCCCAGGATAAAAGAAAATTATTAATTTATAATTTATTGATGTTACTGTAATTGAAAATGTTATAGAGATTTTTAATTTCATCTTGTGTAGAAAGAAATGAATTAAGTAAAATTATGTGAATAAATTCTCCCCTTCCCCCTCCAAAAAGTATTGCACTGAAAAGTCACATTGCCGCTAACCCGCCTTGGCGCGCTTACCGGTATGCACCACACCATTCTTGCTGCTTCCTGAAGCAGTTCTGGAAGAGCTCTTTCATCACTGCATTTACAAGGCATGATAAAAAAAATGCAGCAAATCCAGCTGCTAAGCACTACCTAATAATTATAAGGCTCCAAAGAACACTGGTAGGTCCTCGTCCACCTTCTCAACCAGATCTGGCATGGTATGGCTTCTGGCTCTGCCCAAAGTGAAAGTGGATGAGAAAGGTAAACATTTTGAAGCAAGTCGAGGCATTCAGGAGACAGGATGGTGCAGCTGAACACATTGTTGATCACTTCTTCTTATTTCGTTTTTAGATCACCCACACTTTATCACTGAGGAGGATGCTCATTAGAATTATAGCACCGTCTTTAAAATACAAATCTGTGCAATCAAAGAAAAAAAGATTAATCATAAAAGATAATTAATTATAATTATACTTGTAATTGTGGTAATCGTGATTCTGACTTAAGAACTTTCTATAATTTTGTGCTGTATTTATCTGTTAAATTAACTAGATGTATATTTAAAAAGTCTTCCCATGTTAAAAAAAATACATACCCACACACACCATAGATATTTCTGTAGAGAACACGCTACAAAAATGAGCATCACTAAAAACTGTTATGATAATAAAAATAAAGCATTAAAAAATCACAAGAAAAAATATTAAAAATTGGCTTAAAAATGACTGTTATAAAGATGTGATGCCTTAGCTGGGATTCTGAAATACAAATATGACATTAAGTACGATCTAAGACCTAAATAGGATATTAAGTTTATTTGGGATGTGTATCATCATCATTTCATTAATTAAAATGTGTCACCCTGATATAAGATGGTAATAGTAGGGACAATATCTCATTGATGAAACATAATTTCTTCACAATTTTTCATTATAGTGTAATGAGAATGAACTCGAAACTAAAAGAGACCACAAGGAAAAGGAGACAGATTTTTCCTCCAGGACTTAAACACACCTTTGCATCCACTGCCCTTGTACAGCAGGTAATACTTTCCTGACAGCAACATAAAATTTTTAAGCAAGAAAAAATGGGGCATAAAGCACAGAAACATCTGAAAGTTAAGAGATTTCTGTATTTGTCACCATTGTCTTAAATACATTCATTTTAAAAATTAATATTGACTGTGTTTAATTGATTTAAAAAGTATCTAAAATGTTGACAAATGATCCTGATTTCCATGTTTCCTCCCTTACACCACTGCCTGCAGTTTTCAGGTGTGGAGGAATACTGTGTAGGAGTAGGGCCGTGAGCAGCAAGAGCTTGGTGTGCACTTGTTTTAAATCAGTTCTAAATTAATTCTGTACAAATAAAATATTGTGACACAACTGTTGTGGCTCAATTTCAAAGAATTTTGAAGATTCAAATGATCTAAAAGAAATACTGTAAGAATTGGTTCACTTCTCAAGTCGTATTGCACACATGACCCTTTGTAAGGTGCTGCCCAAGTTCAGCTAAGCAGAATAAAATGGTGAAGAGAGAGACAGACACAGGGGCAGGGACAAAGACAGAGATACAGTCACTTGTCAAAATTTTAGATACTTTCTGGGTAGGTTAAACACACCCACCAATAATTTTATCATTCCAATTTTAGTATATGTGCTGCCTAAGCGAGATCCCTACCAATAATTTTAAACATGTATGTATTTAAAACAATGATGGTAAATACTCAAAACTCATTAAGTATACATATTTTATTCTCAATTTTTGTTCACTAAAGAAATTTTATGGTGCTCTCAGGAAAGCATGCCTGGTATTCAAGGAAAGAGAGGGACAGAAGGAGAGAGAGAGGCAGAGGGAAAGGGAGAGGGAGAGGGAGACAGAGAGAGAGAACTTTGTCTAATTGAAGCTTGCCTGGGATATCCATAGATGTGTTATAAAATCATAATTTTTAATGATCACTTCTGCTATTCTTAAGTGTACTTGTGTCAGTCATAAATTATTTGCTTCCCCTACCTTAAGGTCATAAGAAATGTAGATCATTTTATGTGAAGTTGTAAATCAGATATCAGAATAATGTTTAAAGGTAGAAGCATTATAATTCATATGTTCAAAGAATTATTCTATACGCAAATTGAAAGAGGAGGCACAGAAACTGTATAAATATAAAATATTCTGATGGATTTAAAAACTAGAAGCTGTCTTCTCTGCCTTGTGTAAGTTAACAATCTTCACCTAAATGAAACAAATTTTACTAAAATACATTGAACCATAATAGAAATATGTATGGGACTGTATGGGAACATGATTTTTCACGTCTCTCACTGGCAGCTCATGCTTACAGTGTCCAGCCTGATTTATGGACTTGGTCACTGTTCTACAATTGTGGGAACTGATCCATGTCGATCTAATGCTCATTACACGCTGATTAATTGTCCTCATTACACGTTCTAACTATGCCGGAGTCAGCACCTCTTCATCCTAGAAGCAGTGCTCTGAAGCCAGCAGCGATCTCTGATCTTTCCCCGCCGTAGCAGCTTGTCCTCGTTTTCTTCTACTCTCCCTTCAACAACAGTCAATACTCAGAACTCCTGACCAGCTTCCATTCATCAACGGAAGGTCTGTTTCAGAGACTGTACCACCTTTCCAATGCACTGAGGCAAAACATATTCAGTGGGGCGGCGTCAGTGGCTTTCTCACTGTGTTCACTCTGGACCTGCGCCTAGTTCCATGGTAGGGATTTCTGATTACTGGACCAAGATAATAAGATGTGGCATTCAGTAGATTCTCTCAGTGTAGCTCTCTAAAAAACTCGACACAGAGCTATTTTTCTCCTCAGTACAAACTTCCTTGACAGAAATGAAGCAAAGGGTGAGAGTAGTTCATCTGCTCTGTACATATTCAAATCTCATAATAATTTAACAATCAGTCTTTGAACAAATAGGATGACCAAAAGTGTACTTCCTTAAAACTCCAACATAAGATCCAGGGATTTGGCACATACCCCTGTAAAACTGCTAATTCAGGAGGCTGAGAACGAAGAATCATGAGTTTTAGGCTACACTGACCAACTTAGGGA
>PVJA010004721.1:15000-83888 GCA_004027025.1 Myocastor coypus | reverse complement strand
TCTCTCTCTCTCTCTCTCTCTCTCTCTCTCTCTCTCTCTCTCTCTCTTTCTTCAGAACTGGGGATTGAACTCAGGACCTTGCACTTGCCAGGCAGGCACTTGTACCCCTGAGCTATCTCCCCTGCACCTTCAGTTAGATTTCTTCATTAAAATTTCCCTTTCTTTCCTTAATGCTGTCACTAGACAGTCATTAGGCTAAAATGCATTAATGAAGACTTCTATTTCCATATGCCTTCTTTGGGCAAAGTGGAGCGGTGTGTCTGCTTCCCTGTGATTAGTCCAGGAAGCAAGCAGCTTGAGTGTGGAGATCCTCCGGTAAGGACTTGCTCTTCTTTTTTTCTTGTCTTTAGTAGAGGTTATCCAAATAATAGGTGTCTATCATCCTAAGTGTAAAGCACATTATTTTGGTCACTGTCAGAGCCACATCCAGCCTGTGGGTACAGATCTGAATTCTTGGAGAAGTCAGCTGTCCTCAGACTCCTAGAGACGATTTCTTCTGTGACATTCTGTGTTGTGCTCCTTAATTGCCCCCATATGTAAACATTTCACCCTTGAACGTTTTTCCTCCTCTCTGCCACAAGTCTTGTCAATATAAATATTCTACTGGCTTTGACGTAAAACACAATATCCTTTTGGAAAAAGCAGATGAGTGGCGTTTAACATCTGCAATTACAAGTAGCACATGAGGCAGTTTCAGTCATTCTTAAAAACCCAGGCGTTCTCTCACCATTCTCCCACCCAGCCCTGAAAATGCCAGTGCTGGCTTACAACGATCTCACATTTAAAAAACATATTTGCAGCCTTTTTCTGCTAGTGACAAACACCGTCAGCGGTATCCCAGACACTGCAACCCTTTCTTATTATTTTAATATAAAGTGATCAATCAAGCCGAATGAGATAGATAGCTCCTGAATGCGCAGAAGAGCACTGATCTGTGCCCCACACATGACTCAGTTTTTCACACCCAGGCTTCAGATAGCATAGCAAATTACTCTTTCCCATCCTTTTGGTCATGAGAACCCACTTGCTGCGAGTACGTGGCCTTTTAATGTAACAGTGCAGCTTCTCCGCTTAAAATAGCCTGAGCCAAGCAAAGCAGGGCTGTGAGGAAAACACAATGTGCTGATTCGTACAGTCCCTTCAGCAGGCTTTGCTGAGCCTTGCTCTAAAAGAAGAAAATATGGCCACTGATGCCATGGGGCAAGTATGGAGATGGATTTTAAAGGCAATGCAATGAGATTCCCCAATTACTGAAGACACAATGGATAGGTGTCTGTGGTATAATTTTTGTTAGCTAATTCCAGGAGAAATTACGTTCCTTGTTTTGGTTTTAAATTCCTTGCTACCATTGGCCCACTCTGTTCATCTTTACATAACTGCCTTTATTCTTATCAGTGCAGTGCTGTGTTCATTGTAGGCATTCAATAAGTGTTTTTCTTGATTTGAAAGCATTAGAAGAAAATTAGTTCTTTGGTTAATTATATGTCTTCTATTTTAAGCAGTTACTGAAAGCAAGAACTGCATTTTTTATATTATCGGTAAGTCTTACCAAAGGGCTTTGCACATATTACACATGTAATAAATACTTTTGAGTCAAGTGCTATTGCATTAATATTAAAAGGGCCTTTTGCTTCCAAATGGATTAATTTAAGTAGTACCTTTAACATAGATTTATTTAACTTTTTAATTTTTAAATTTTCTTCCTGAAGTCTATACGTTTTGCTGCTTAATAGAGATATAGGGCTAAGCATGAATCTTCTGTATTGCATTTTTTTTGTTTGTTTGTTTCTTATTTTTGTGGGAACAGGGTTCAAACTCACGACCTTGCACTTGCCAGGCAGGTACTTGTGCCATGGAGCTACGTCCTCAGCCCGTTCTATTGCTTTTCTTGTACTTGCAACACAGAGCAGCTGTGGCTCTGCCACTGAAGCGGCCTGAGATTTTCATGGCTGGTTCCCCGACAGTGATCATGAACGCTCCCTCTGGAGGCTGTGCTGCTCTCCCCGCTTGCCTGCATTTCCAGACTTGATTTTGGAAAAGGTGATCAACAGGCTGATGACCGGCGCACCAAAAGAAAACCAGAAAGTAAGTTGTTTAAAATCCAGAAGTTTGCAGCTGAAGGGTGTGTTCTCTGCCGTCTGCCCTCCACCCTGAAGCTAGAGTAAGCTTTTATTTAAAAAAAGAAGGCACAGTAATGGCTTTCTTCTGTGCAACACATCTCAGTAGCTTCTGTTGTGACCCAGAGTCAAATCGGAACTCCTTGCTAAGGCCTGGAAGCGCTGCACCTCTCGGCTCTTCCCTGTTCCTCCTGGCTCATCTTGCTGCTCACCTGCTGGCCACCTTCCAGCACACTTATCAGGGCTTTTCCATTTCCCAGAACTAAACTTGTTCCGCACACGAGGACGTTGGCATTACTTCTTACTTTCCTTGCAAATGCTCTTCCTTCAGTCTCTTGCCTCAAGTTCCTGAGGTCTCATGTCAGAGGCTACCCTGCAAGCCAGCCTGCGTTGCCTCCTCACCTGAAGTGTCACACATCACCAAGCTGCTATCCTTTTACCAGGTTTTATTTTCTTCAAAGCAATTGTCCTTATCTACTGTTAAATTTCTTCCTTTATTTTGTTTCCCCTTCAACTAGAACCAAAATTCCACAAGAATAAAACTTCGTTGATCTGATTTCCACTAACATACAGTATAAATTTAGAAAGATACTGAATAAATGAATGAGTAAATGTACATTTGTGGGGCAGATGTTGATCCTAAGCCATAAGAGAAGATAAGCAGATCATGCAGTTTTTGATTATCTGCTTTAAAGAGAACCCCCAGTGGAGATCACAGATTTAGAAGGACTTACTCCCCAATTAGAAATGTAGAAACTCATCCTATTGATCATCTCTTCCAAAATAGTTTGGAAGACTTCCATGTAATCTGAGATAAACAGTTTTTTTTTTTTTTTTAGAGATTTAACCATGAGCAGTAATATAATGTCCTATTCACCAGTCTAGAATAAAAAGGGTAAGTGAGATCAGCCACTATAATTTGGCTTAACGGTTTTATACAGTTTAGCGTATGGCCTGAATTTCAAACTGGAGACTATATGAATATATTCATGACACCTAATAGAGGTTTATTAGGTAGTATAGTATCTGAACAGTAAAAATTGAATTTAAATTAGTATTAACTTGCAGAACGGGCAAGAAACAAATAGGCTGAAATTCGGCAAGAAAATGCGCAGAGCTGTATACTTTGGGATTAAGTGAACTGTGTTTTTTTTTTTTTTTTTTTTTTTTTTTTTTTTTTTTTTTTTTTTTTTTTTTTTTTTTTTTTTTTACACATTTAATTTTCCAAAGCCAGACTGTGTACTATGGTAGATATAGCTGTACACACAATGTGATTTAAAAATAATGAAATATTTTCATACACTAAGAAAGCAGAATGTCTTCCTTACTGCCTCCCTGTGTGACATACCATGGAGTCTGAAATGACACCATTGTGGATTCGTCATACTGTGCTTGCATCTTATCGTTACAGACTCTGCTCTGAAGCACAACCATTTCCCCCAAGGTGGTTTGTCAGAGCACAGCGATGTGCATCAAATTCTGAGAGGGCTGTGTTACTATGTGGGAGCTGGAGGGTGGCAGGCCTCACGCAGCAGAACAGTGTGCACAGTGTCTGGAGTGTGGGCATCCGGGGCCTAGCAGGGTGTTGGGAAGCTGGGTCTGCAGCTGGTGATGTCTAATTCACTTACTCTATGATTGTGCCGTAGGCAGACCCTGCTATCACACTCCTTTTGGTGCTGAGCCCAGATCTGTGGGGACTGATTAATGCTGAGTACCTTATGGCTCTTATATTTTAGGATCCTACTCATGTTTCCCACTATCGTGTTCCCTTTCTTCACTAGAGTCGCACGTTGGTGATTCACTGTCACCTTATCCACTAGGACTCCTGATCCTTCTCCACCACATTCATACATCTGGTTGGAGTCCACCTTGTGACAGCCAGGCCTTTTGTCTGAGGCACCAGTTGCTATTTGTATCATTTTACATTTTTCTAAAGAAAATATCTGGAGTATATGATTGTGTTAGTATAGGTGCTGCTTATAATAAAATGAACTGCTGTCCCGAGTGAAGCACGCATCCAGAGTGAAGTATGCATCCATGTAAGAAAGTAAAAGACCAGAGATAGAAGGTGACCCCAGTAATGTATTTGCTGGGCTTCGAGAACTCAGGGTGAGCATCAGCACCAGAGGAGATTGCTCAGTGTGACGGGAAACAATAGATGTAGAAATAAACAGCTTGAGAAGCAGAGACCCAGCGTGTAAAGTAGATGATAAGGGAAATCCAAGCAGGTGGCAGGTGCTGAAGAGGCAAGAGACGCTGCTTACTTTCAGCGATTCCCCACTTTTAAAAAAGAAAAGATTAGAGGGGAGAGATATTGAAAAGTCTTACTTTAGAAAGAAGAGTGAACTTGATATTCGAAAATAAACTCCTTCCTGGGCACATTACTTTCATCCTTCTCTCAAGACCACGTCCTGAATTTCTGCCAAATTGATCTTCCAAGTTATTTCTGCTTCTCTTTCCCTTGCTTAAGACCCCACCTTCATTACTTTACTGCAAAATTGACCTTCCTTGGCTTTTAATATTCTTTACCTAATGATTCCATTGGCTGAGACTGGTCTTACTAACCCTTGAAACTTATTCCCAGATCCTTAGCAGACTATGAGCTCCATTACGTGGAATCCCTTAATATTCATTGTTGCGGTACAGCTACAGTCTTGTCTGGCCACCGTGGGATGAACGTGCCTGACTCCTCACTGCTAGGGACCTTTTGTTCAGGTTGGTTGCTCTCAAGAGCCTTTTCCCACCAATCTGTAGATACCATAATTATATCAATATTTCCAGGCATATTTCAGGGATATTCTTCATTCAGTCCATCCAAGTGAATGTATCTGTTTCTTCTCATCAATTCCACATTATTTCAAAATATTTTGGTATTTATTTCTATATTCATTTCATATCTACATCTATTTCAGTTATTTGCCTCTCTGCTTAAGAGACTAAGTTTTTGAAATTTATTTATTATTTTCACTTTAAAGTTAGCTAAAAGGTGACACAGGGTACGTTGTTCGGTTAAATCTGTAGTAAAATATATTTCACAGTTTTATAAATTCATGGGATATTGTGTAATTTGGTAAAAGGATTAGGAATTTCTAGCATTTGATTGCAGCACAGAGACAATCAAGTAAATATCACCACAGAACAGTACGCTAGCGCATGCAGAGGCAGAACATGATTGTAGAAGACTGCTGGAATTCTTCGAAGAGAAGCAGAGCCGATCTGTGCAGCCGCCATCTTGTCAGGATAAGCCTAGCCCACCCCCACAAGCCTGAGTTTGCTTCCTCACGACTTGTCACCGTAATGTGACATTTCCTACCATTATCAGTCTGTGAAGCATCTGTGACCTTGCTAGTACGGGCGGAGATAGGATCTGAATGCAGGAAAACTGAGGGAAAAAAGATGATAACTTAACAGCTTCAAAGTTTCACAAGAGCGCGCACGCACGCACACACGCACAAACAGACATCCTCTCTTCTTACTAGTTATCACAACTTCTGTGACTCCAGGTGCTATCTTGCCTTCTTGATCAAATAAAAGACAGAGTAGCAAAGGAATCTAGAAGGCCAATAATACTAGATGTCCGCCCTAACACAATCCTTGGGAGATTGATAGTTCTCTGGGAAAATATTAGTCACTTGAATCACAAGAAATAAGTCTACTAACTTAAAATAACTTAGCTCTTACCATTTTCAGAAATGAATATTAGAATCATTACATAAGAATTCTGAAGACTGAATTTGACAAATAAGATAAAAGTCTTCTATTCAAAAGAAAACAAAAATTCTCTGAAATAACTCGAGAAAAATAGAAAAAAGAAACATTCAAATTAAGTCTGACATTTCAGGAAGTTTTCTCCTTACAATTCTGACTTTGCGTAGTACTCACTAAAGTTGTTTATTAACACAGCGATGGTATAACTGGACTTCCTCCTTTATTGGAAACGGCAGTGTAGAATGGGTAGAGATAGGATTTGGATACAGGAAAATTGAGGGAAACAGACGTGATAGCTTGCTCTTTCAGGTCTTGCTCTGTCTCTTACAAAGTTCCATTTTAACAGTTTTGAAAAGATAGGGCTGGCTATACAGTTCAGTGGCACAAACATGTTCCCAATAAGTGCCAGGTCCTGAGTTCCCTTCCTAGTACCATTAAAAAAAGAAAGAAAGGAAAGGAAAAGATAAGTGAAGTGCTAAAGCTTACACAGCGCCAGCGCTACAATTTATGCTTGTTGATTCCTAATCCAGGTCTCTTTCAACTGTATTTTGCCTCTTAATTTATAAAACAGAAAACATAAAACCTCTGATACAAGACCCTAAATATGAAACTTGTCTCCAGAGAATTTTCACACCCTTAAAATTTTGTCAGTTGCTTCTTCAACTCTTTCTCCTTTCTTTGCCAGCATTTGTTTTCTTGGCAACAGCTATGTTTTCATCAAAAATGTCAGGAAATTCGGTTGTATTTGAACTACATAAAATGGCAGCTAGGCTGTACACTTTTGGTTTGCAAGAAACAAAGACACACTCATGGTACTACAGAAGCTGAGGGGTAAGACAACAAGGCACATGGCAAGGCAGCATGCACCCAGCAGGGTATCCAGAAACACCTTCCAGAGGGGAATTCACAGCAATCAGAACCCTAACTGTCCACCCTTGATGATGTCCAACATTGGCTTATTTAAGGACAGTAATAGGAGTCCTTCTTGCCAGAGCCTACTTTTGGACTTTGAATTTTGTTTTTAAGCTTTATCTTTGGAAAACACTGGTCCCTCCAGGGCATGCAGGCTTAGGGGTTAGGGTACAACATTCCAAAAGGTAACCCTGCTTTCCATCTTGCCCTATCACCATGGTGATGGGATCACCAAAGCTTCCCTTGATATAGTCAGAAACGGAGGCAAATAGGTAATCTGGTTCCTACCTCTTCTGCAAGTTAGAATCAGAAAGTATCATCTGAGGCTCCTTAGCTGGTCTCACTGAAATGTGTCGTTCTCTAGGTAGAACAAGAAGTCTAGAAATGGAGTCTATGTGCACCCCAGGTTTTACGGTACATAAAGACCTAATTAAACATGTTACTCAGATTCTTTGAAGCTGTATAATCTTCTTGAAACAGGGAAAAATTTCCAGACCTTACAGAGATTGAAAGGTGAACAGAGAATGAGGGTAGAATAGGGGGGAAAGGGAGAGAAAATAGGAAAGATTTGTTATATATATGTACTAGCAGCATAGATGTATATGTTGCATATCAAAAACAAACAATAGCGAAAATATTGAACAGACAAAAGGTGATTCTAATGGCTTTTCCATGTACTTACATCATCTTTGTCATGATTCTAACAGGCAAGAAATAGAGGCAATTGTTAGGCTGATAATTATCTAATCTGTACAAAGGCTTGTTTCTAAGTTCATTTCAGCCTCTGAAGCATGAGTTTTGAGGTGGTCAAGCTAACCGTCCCTTCAAGAGTACCAATTCTACCTTACATATGATTTAATAAATTTTAGGTTATGCATGGTTGGAGGCGTAAGTGCTTAGATCACTCAGTTCTCCACAGCCAGGCAAGTCTTTTGGTGGCTGATAACAAGGCCTGATGACACCAGGCCTTGTTCATTTGGTTCATTTTAGTCATTTTCATGATTGATGGAGGTTACATCAGCTTAATAGTCATTGATATCAACTGCCATACTGGCTCAAATAATACTGTGTCACAAGTTGTATATTTGCCGTGTAAAGATAAGACTTTAAATGACAAGAGGGAAAGAGGTCCTAAACTTCCTGGCTGAAGTAGATTTGAAGAAGTCATGATGAAAAATTTCAACTTACAAATGGAAAGTATTTTTCTATTGTCAAGTTTCAAGTGGCATTTAAAATATTTTACACTCTGAATTTTAGGCACTATTTTTAATATTATTATAGCATTAAAATGCAGAGTGAGGGGGTCTTGCTAATGAACCCATTAATGATGCTTTGTTTTCTTTAATTCTGGATAGGATAGTACATTTATCCATGTGAACTTTTAAGCTTTAGAGCAATAAAAATCTTTTGCTGGGCAATGGAGAACTGTAAAACCAATCCCAGTGAGGCCACTGTTAGAATGAAGTGACAACGGGAAATCTTAGTTTTCCATAATTATTTATTTCCTTTAGAGGATTGCAAAGGAAATGCACCAAGTAGTCAAAATTTTATTTTAATGCTAGAATTTTTATTTATTAGACTTCAACTTATTTGATAAATTAAAAAATTAACAGTCTAATTTGATAGCCTGGCTTGTTTTATTCTTTCATTTAATTTGAGTTAAGCTCTACTTGTTGGGTGAATAAAAGCCAAGTCAAGTTTTTAGTGTTTAAAAGAGCATAGAATGATGCCTGTAGCACTGAAGTTTTTACTTCTTAATAAGACTCCTCAGGCATCTGAGAAGAGATGAAAGTAGATAAATGTTTTCCATTGCTTTTGGTTAAATATCATTTTTAGGGTGGTACAAAAATTCTCAACCTTTTGAGTGCATGGTGGCGCATGCCTGTAATCCCAGCACTTGGTAGGCTGAGGCAGGAGGATCAGTGTGAGGTTGAGACCAGCCTGGGCTACAAAAGTGAGCTCAAGGCCAGCCTGGGCCTAAGTTGAATCCCCTGTCCAGAAAAAACAAACAAACAAACAAAAACAAACAAACAAACAAAAAACAAAACAAAAAACGAGACCTCAAAAATTCTCAGCCTTTTGAAACTGGAAAGTTTGATAATATATGAGATCAAAGAGATGCATCCTAAGGGCGGGCCAGATAGCTCAGCAGACTCAAGTGTCTACAGAGCACAGTGGCCCAGCGGCAGGGGTTTGATCTCTGGCATGGGGTGCCCACCCCACCCCCACCCCCACCCTCGCCCTCTATCCCCCTCTTCCAGCGCGTTGAGACAGCAATTAAGACTGGGCGTGGTGGCACATGCCTGTGATCCCTGCACTTGTGAAGCTGAAATTGGGAGAATGACTGTTGGATCTACGTTATGAGACACTGTAGACCTTGTACTAAATACAAAAACAAAACAAAACAAGATGGATCTTAAAAAGTCTTAATGTATGAATATTAATATATTATTATATTATAACAGCATTTTAGAACATATAAAAAGAAAAAAGTTGTCAGCAAAAACACCTAAAAAATTTACTTCATTGTTTGGTATTCTTGAAGGAATAATTGGATCTGCTATGTTACAGTCTGCTGTTTCAGAACATTATCCTTTTGGAACAATTAGGAGGCATATGCATATCATAATTGCTGAGTATTCTGGTCATCTTATTATCCTTTCTATTAATGAAGTTTACTGAGTCTTGTGTGAGATAAAGAAACTCAATTCAGGGGAATTGCAGTGTTTTATTAAGATGGTAGTTTATTTATCTGGAGAATATTAGCTCACTTTACATTGAGAAAATAAACCTTCTGAATGTGAATGAGTTGGAACCTCACTAAATCAGAAGAGCTTATGATTCTATTTCTTTTAGCATTTCCTGGAGTCTTAGCTATGCGAATGTTAGCCATGGTCTCAGACTTCTCTCACTTGTTTTCTTACTCAGTATATGCTATCCTCCTCCTGCAGGTATATATATATATATATATATATATATATATATATATATGTGTGTGTGTATATATGTATATATATGTATTATATATATACATATATATATATGTATATATATGTATATATACACACACACACATATATATATATACACACACACACACACATATATATATATACACACACACATATATATCTGCTCTCATATTCCTCTAAACTACACATTTTAGTAAATAACGATTATACTTAGGAGAAAAGGACTTTCAGTATATTTTCTTCTATTTTAAAGAGAAACTGTCTCCTTTATTTATTATTATTATTATTATTATTATTATTGTCTTTTTGAGACAGGATCTAGCTATGCAGTTCAGGCTGGCCTCGAACTCACTTTGGCAGCCCAGGCTGTTCTCGAACTTGCACCGATCCTCCTGCCTCAGCCTTCCAAGTGCTGGGATTACAGGCATGCGCCACCACGCCCAGCTGAAACTGTCTCCTTTAATGACCTTTGTTGACAAATATTAAATACTGAAGCATTATTTTCCTACTGCTGCTACATCGAATCACAAATATTCAGTGAACTGAAAAACAAAAAAATCTGCTTCCATATAGTTCAATAGTTAAATGAAGCTAAAATCTAAAGCTGGCAGGACTGCATTCCTTCTTGCAGGTGGTCATAGTGCAGCATATTGTCTTGGTCATTCGGTGTTTGGAATAATTCCATTTCATGGGCTCATAGCCTCCTTCCTCCATCTTGAAAGCCAATGAACTCTTTTCTCAAATATTTGCTTCCCCTGTTTCTTATTTTTCTACATCAGGAAATTTTAAGGACTTGTGTGATTAGACTGGGTCAAATAGCTTAAAATAATCACATCTGCAAAGGGCCTCTTTCAAATGTAAAACAATACATTCACAGTGTCAGGGAGCTATGATTCTGCTTAGCAAGTTTGGCAACACAAAAATGGAGAGAGACACAGTCTCTGCCTTCCTGTAATGTTCAACGAATACAGGTCTCACTCCATCTAAGCCTCTGAATACACAATGTTTTAATCAGTTTTCATCTCTTGCACAAACTATCCACAACTTACAACTTAAAGGAGAAGACATTTATGTGGCCTAAAGTTTTCCCTGGGCTCAGTCTAAAGTTGGTTGACTCGCAGAAATAGCATGGCAGCAGGGGATTACCACCAATCCCATGGCATCCAGGAAACACAGAGTAGGCATGAGCCATGGACAAGCAGGGACCCTTTGAGCTCATGCTCCCATTGTCCTGCACTCTAAATCCAGGCTCCGCATGAGAAAGGTACAAGAACTCACCATTTTGGTTCCATTTTTCTGTCACCTTTCAAAACCCTTGATTTTACATACAGCCTTTTGAGGAACATTCTAGACTGAAGGCATAACAATAAGTTTCTGTGATATCTATGCAATGTATGCAGTGATCCATGGAAATGCGTTGAGTTATATTCTCTTACAATACTTAAACTCTTTTTCCCTATCAAAAGAGTGGATATATTGCTCAAGGCATAATAGTATAGATTCGTAATGAGCATAATTAGATATTCTTTTTTTAAACTTATTTTTATTTTTTAAAGAGAACACACTGTGGGGAAAGAGGAACCCTTTTCCACTGATGATGGGAATGCAGATTGGTGCAACCATTACAGAAAGCAGTGTGGAGGATCCTTAAAAAACCAGAACTGGAAATCCCATTCAATCCAGCTATTCCCCTACTGGGAATTTTCCCAGAAGAACTGAAAACATCATACCATAGTGATATCTGTGTACCTATGTTTATAGCAGCTCAATTTGTAATAGCCAGATCTTGGAAACAACAAATGCTCATCATTTGAAGAATGGTTGAAGAAAATGTGGTATTTTTATACAACGGAATATTACTCAGCCATAAAGAATGATAAGCTGGAAGACTTCATACATAAATGGATGTATATTGAACATATACTCACTAGTGAAATAAACCAGACCTACATGTGTAAATATTATATAGTTTCCCTAATATAAGAACTCTAAATTTTTTTCTTTCCTTACCAATATCAATTGGAAGGTGTGTCATGTCCACACCCTGTGCTCTGTACAACTATTGTGAGGACAATATGCAGTGTGTCAACTGTTAAAAAAAGTAATGTTTATTGAAAAAAAAGAGAACACAAAATAGTAAAAGAAAAACACTAGAAATGATACAAAATAGACTTATCTATGTATGTAAACAAGATGGTTTGGATAACTGTACTGTGCATTTCTGCTAGTCTATGGAAAGAAGCAGTTGATGTTTTAATGTGTTTAATGTCCTTTTTCAATTGTGGGTACTTTTACACTTCTTAATTTCTTATACATTTTTATCTTTTTTCTTTTATCTTTTACTTTCTCATGCATATATCTAGTAATATGAATAACTGGTTGAAAGACAGCACTCTGTACTACAAGTACTGTAAAATTTATCTTACTTTGTTAAGTGAAATCCTGTATCACTTTTATTTTTTTGTTTCAATTTTAATTTGTATTCTTTTTTAAAGTAAGAAAAAAGATACAAAATTTCACTAAATAGAATAGGAATTTGAGAATGGTTGTTAGTATTATCTTCAAATTAGTTGTTTATATTTCCAGATATAAGGGTGCAAAATCAGAAAAAAGAGAGAGGAATAATTAAGCAAGAACTGTTCCTTTTAGTAAGTTAGCAGAAATCAGCAGTACAATTATCCAAACTATCATGTATATGTACATAAACATACCTTTTGCCCTTTTCTTCATCCCAATTTTTCCATTTCATTGAACATATTCTTTCTCTTTCACAGTATCTATTGTGCCTTTTAGATTTCTCCTTCAAGGTTTTACACTAACAGAGCACATGTGGGTCTGATTTATTTCACTGTGCAACTTGTCTCTAGTTATATCCACAAACCTATGAAAGACTCAAGTTTAATTTTTCTATAGCTGAGTAATACTTCATTGTGTACAAATATTACATCATTTTTATCCATTATTATCCTATCATTTCATCATTGATTGGCATGTAGCTATGACAAATCACACTGCTATAAACAAGGGCACATATAAATCACTGTGGTATGATGTTTTCAGTTCATTTGTAAAAATGCCTAGGAGGCAAGAGCTAGATTGAATGGGACTACCAATCCTATCTTTTTGATTGGACACTGATTTCCATACTGGTTGTACAAGTATGCACTCCTACCAACAGTGGAAAAGATTTCCTTTCCCCCACACTCCTGCAGCATTTGATATTGGTTGACGTTTCAAATTTAATTTAATTTAATTTTTATTTTTAAGGAAGAGTCTACAGGGTGTTCAGGGACTCACTAATAGATCAGACTCATGTGATCCACCTGTTCACAGCCTCCCAAGAGTTGGGATTATAAGGCTGCACCACCATGCCCAAGCTCAATTGCCATCTCAGCATGTCCTGGGGATGGGGCTGGCATGGCAGTCCTGGGGATTGAAGCCCTGGACCCTGAGACTGATTGCAGGTACTTTAATGTGTTGATTATTTGATTGGTACTTGGTAGACTTTCTGATGTTAGCCATTATTTCTGCAATAAAATGAACTCTCAGTATTGTTTTAATTTGTGTCTCTTGAATGACCAATTATATTGGATATTTTTTCATATATTAATTTGCCATTTGTATTTCTTCATTGTGACGTATATATTCATCTAAAATATCCATGATTTTGGATCAGGTATTGGAATTTGGGGAGTCTGATATTATTAATTATTTATATATTCTAGGTAAGTTCTTCATCTGAGGGACAATCATCTATAATTTTTTTTTTCCCAATTCATGAGTTTTCATTTTGCTCTGTTGGTGATTTCTTTTGATGTAAAGAAACTTTTCGAAAAGGTGAGTTTCCAGTTGTTGATTCTATGAAGAGTTTCCCATTCAGATTGATTTTTGTTTATGAACTCTCTACCTATTTCCATGTCATCAAAATTTCTACCTACTTTCTCCTCCAGAAGATTTATTGTTTCAGCTTTAATATTTAAGTCTTTGATCTATATTGACTGTAGTTTTGTGCATGGAACAAGGAATATCTTTGCATTTTCTGAAAACTTCTTTGGTCTTTTTCGGGCACTATAATTTTCACTGCATAAATCTTTTACTTTCTCTTTGAGGAAGTAAATTTTTCTTTTGTTTTTGATGTTATAGTGAAAGGTATGGCTTGCCTAAGTTGTCTCTCAATGCCTTTGGTGCGTGTTCATTGAAGTGCTATTACTTTGAAGCCTTTACTTTGCATCCTGCTGTGTTGCTGGATTTTGTTATTAAATGTACAAGCCTCGTGGTGGATTTTTTTGAGGTCTCCTATGTAGAGTAGTATGTTATGTGAAAATAATAACAATTTCACTTCTCCTTTCTAATCATTTTATTCATATTTTACTCTCTTTCTCTTGCCTAACTGCTCTGACTACTGTTTTCCGGACTATACTGAATAGCACTGGTGACTGTGGACATCTGTAGTGGATTTCTAATTGGTGGTCTACTTATTACACCCAGTTGAATTGAACTAGCATGACTATGGGTGTCGGCATCTCACTGAAGGTTTATTGACAGCATCATAAAAGGCAGAGCAGGAAAAGCTGTTGGAATAATTTTGGGGATGTTGTTTGGAGGAGCTGTTGGAAGTTGTTTGTTCTCCTGTGCTGTTCTGCTAGATGATCTTCTGATGCTGGCTTTCGTATTGAACTTGGCTGTTCTTGTAGGAGGAACTTGGGCCCTACTTCATTGTCATTGAGAATGAGTGTGGCTCATTTTGGGGGAGCTGAGCTTTTCAACTTGAACATTGCATTTTGGCTCCAGAGGGGAAGGTTGTACACTGCTCAACCGTGTGGAGAAGCTTGTCACATTGGCTTTCCTGATGGGAAAAAGGAAGTTTACTCATCACTAGAGGAATTTGGGACCTCACTGTTGTTGAGGATATCTGACATACTTGTGGGGGAGCTCTGGTGCTTGCCTTGAGCATTGCGTTTTAGCTCCAGTTCAGTTTTCTTAGCTTTCTAGAACAGATAGATCCCTCATCTTGCTGGCGTATGCTTGCAAGCCTCCACCCCTGACTGTTGGGCCTTTGCAGCACAGATCCATGAAGTGGGCTTTCATGAAACATTGCTGTGGGGTCTAGGTCTCCAGTTGGACTTGTGAAAGATATTGCTATAAGCTCTAGGTTTTCAGCTGGACTCATGCAGGATGCCACAATTCAGGCTTTCAGCTGGATACTTTAGTAGTTAGTATGTGGACAGATTTCTGGCATGCACATGATATTTTGGGTGATTCCATATAAACTAATATTATAAAATGTGTTCTGTATTATATTGTTCCCCTTCCAAAAACCCCAAACCATGCACTACATTTCGTGTAAAATGTAGCTATGATTTGATCAAGACCTGGGATTTTTTTTGTTGGTAGGCTCTCTTTATTACATTTTCAATTTTATTCACTTATATTGGGTTATTTAGAATTTTTATATCTGCTTGATTTAGCTTTGGTAGTTCATATGTATCTAGGAATCTGTCCATTTTGTTCCATCCAGTGAGAGTAAAGATTTTGATGATTTTCTCAATTTGTATAGGGTCTATGGTGATTTCACTGTTTTCATTTCTTATTTCATGAATTTTATTTTTTTCTTCCTTTTTATAAGGTTGTCTAGAGAATTGCTGGTTTTATTAATTCTTTCAAGGAACCAACTCTTCATTAATTTCTTGTACTGTTTTCCCATCTCCATTGTATTTATTTCTGCTTTTATCTTTACAATGTCCTGCCTTCTTTGAGATTTGCGCTTGACTTGTGCTTCTTTTTCCAGGAGTTTGAGGGATAGCATATAACTGTTTATTTAGGCTCTTATTTTGCTTTTATGATTCTTTTAATATCAATGATTCTTTTAGTTATAGAGGTTGAAAAATTGGGGAAACTATTGGACAAAATTAACCTGACAGCTACATTTTCCCCACTCAATTTTTGGATTTAGCACTATTATCTTGCTTGTCAGTTGGCAATAAAGATGGGTGAATTCTTTTTTAAAAAATCATGCACTTTATTGAATATAACATTTATTCTCCATTCAGATTTAAATTTTATTTTCTATGTGAAATATTATGTAAAATATCCCAACCTTTATTTCTTGGGCCGGAGCTTCTAAACTCCAAGTAGAATATCCTCCAGAGGAAATACTTTTGTTTAATCCACTTTGTACATGGAAATGCGGCCATGCCCTGACATGCATAATAAAATTGGACTTGCCTCCAGTGGGTGATGATTCCTTTCATAGATTATTGCTCGGGATAGGTCATTTCTACATCTGGGTTGTTATATTACCAAGTGTATTATAAACATGAAGTTATTAATGCAATAGTACCCTGTCAATAAATAAAGTGGTTTGTATTAAACATCACCTTTTCATATCTTTGAAATATATTATATCTCTAGCTTCCACTAATTCTTTCTTTAAGTAAAGAACAAAAGCCCCCTAAAATTCCAAGAGAATCTTGCATTATAAAAGATCCATATGCTGATAGATTTCTCAATATTCTATAATATCATTTATTGTTAAATAAAACTATAATAAATGTTGTGTTTCACAAGGAAATGATCATCTGTATTGCAAATCATCCCTAATATTTGGCAATATGTACAATCTATACTTTTGGAATTTGAGTGTGCTATTTATATTGTAGGTATTTTCATCTAATATTGTCTTAGCTTTGACTAGACCTATAATTCTTATGCAAATTTTAGAAATTATTATCTTGGTTATGTATGTACTCAAGATGGATCTTGTTCAGTAGAACAAAATTCTAGTTATTAAATAGACAATTACTATTTGGGATCTGTTCATTATTCACACATTAGGTGGTAAACTATTTTACAGTACATAAAGAGAAAAAGAAATTAGACAACTTTCTTCAAACTTCTTACTGAATTCCAAACTATGTAAAGTTGATTCTAAATATAAATTTAAAGGTCAGTAAGATAACTTAGAGGTATAAGCACCTGCCTAGCAAACACAAACTCCTGAGTCTGATTGCTGGTACCACAAAAAAAGTAAGATAACCAGAGATAAATTTAAACCAGTTTCTTCTTTGGAAGTGGACATAGGATAGAATTTGTAAAGAATATTAGGATTATAATTGGGATGGCTCACTGCAGGAACATTTGCCTAGCATGTGCAAAATCTTAGACTCCATCCACAGCACTGAAAATGAAAAGGTCATGCCAGTTATCTCAATTGAAGGGGAGATTTTCATGTCTTTGCTGCGTGAGCACCGTCAGATTCTCCTTGTGTGACAGATGCTAAATTTCAAATCAGTCTCAAGAAGGGAGACCACATGGAGATTCTTTTGTCTATGGAGAAGGTAGGGAGGATTTATAATAGAAAATGCTTCTAAGGAGAAAAGAACCAGAAATATTCAATCCCAGTGCTCATCTTATGGAAAACAGGGAAAAAGACAAAGCCTTTTTATTTGACTTTGTCTACATTCCTTTTTTTTTTTGGTCTACATTTTCTTTCAGGAAATCTGAATAAATTCAACTGGATTACAAGATTACTTCTTTTTACTAATCTGTGTTATGTTAAGACAGTAGCAGTGGGACAATGCTTGCTCTGCAATTTTTCCCTTCCCCCCAGACTTTCCACACAAAAATTGTCCTCAGATCTTGCTAACTTTCACTGGACATTGGGAAGAAACAAAACACAGATCATATCCTTTCTTGTGGAAGCAAACAGTCTTCATTCAAGAGTAGACTTTATTGCAGATGAAAGAAAGAAAGGAAAGCCGGGCGTGGTGGCTCACGCCTGTAATCCCAGCACTCGGGAGGCTAAGGCAGGAGGATTGGTGCAAGTTCGAGACCAGCCTGGGCTACAAAAGTGAGCTCAAGGCCAACCTGAACTGCAGTGAGACCCTGTCTCAAAAAAAAAAAAAAAAAAAAAAAAAAAAAAAAGAAAGGAAGGAAGAGAAAAGACAGAATGAAGGAAGAAAGGTGAAACAAAAAGAATGGCTTGAATAATGTAAAAATGTAGTTTCTTTCTTAAAATTAGAGACACGAAGTAGTTGATTGAAGGCTCACTTTGTTGTCTCTCAGTTCGTATGATCCAGTCTCCTCACATTCTTTTTTTTTTTTTTTTTTCTCCTCACATTCTTAATACCCACCTCAGTGCATGGCCTCCATTCTCAACATTACTTCATAAAGAAGTAGGAGTGTTGGAGCACCTTCCATTTCATCTCCATTCCAGGAGTATGACAGGCCAAAAAATTTCCCTTTAAGTAGGTTTTATGGACATCTCATGTGGCATGCTTCCTTAGAATTTACTTGTCAGAAACATAGATAGCTACTAGAAAGGCATGATGTTGGTAGGAGTTTGCACTCTCTTTGGCTTCACATTCTACAGCTTCAGTTACCTAGGGTCAACTATGGTCCACAGTATTAAATGAAAACTCAAAAAATAAAGTGTTCACAGATTAAAATTGTGTACCTTTCTGAATAGTGTTGTTAAATCTCATAGATTCTCACTCCTTTTCCATTGGAATTCAGTCATTGGCTTGTCCAGGTTATCTGTACTGCGCATGTGACCTACCTGCTAGTCCCCCAGGATCCCTCTTGCTTATCATGTTGACTGTAACAATATCCCAATATTTGTGTTCAAGTAACGGCTATTTTGCTTAATTATAGTCCCAAACAATAACAACAGGGATGTTGGCAGTTAGAATATGCCATAGGAATGCTATAAAATGCTTCATTTCAACAAAGCTGTGCGAGTTCTTGACTTAAGAAAGAATAAAATATGCACTGGGTTTACTAAGATTTCCTGTGAGAATGAATTTTCTTCGTATGAAATTATGAAGGGGGCAAAATAAATAGGTGCTAGTTTCATTGTTACTCATCAAACTCCAAAAGTTTCATCTGTAATTTGTGAAAAGTTGTTAAGATGGAAAAGGCATTATGATTGTATTATTTATGTACAGGAGAAATGGAACATGTAGGGCTCAGTGACAGCCACAATCTTAGCCATGCCCTGGGGATTTGCGTTGTGTGATCCACACATAAAGGAAGTTATTGGGATCTAAACCATGCTTCCTGCCAAAGTAAACTCATATTTTCACCGCTGAAATGCTGAGCTGTTTTGTATGTTTAAAAATTTTAAAGAACTCTTAAAATTTTATCAATTTTAAGCTTCAAATTAATGCTAGATTGACAAACAAGAGGTATAAATCATTTTTAAAAACTGTGTAAAGTCACAGATACAGGTAGAAACTCTACATCGTGGCAAGAAAAGTCATTTTTTGTTGTGCTTTTGGTGTTGCTAATTGTCATTTTGCAGACTGTTTTGAATGGCAGTGATTTGTTTCCTGAAACTCTTCCTGTTATCCTTATTTTATAGATGAAAAATAATGAAGTAGAGAAATGCTAAATAACCTTTTCAAAGGTGCACAGGTCATCAGAAGTAGCACTATTATTTGAACTTATGCAGTCATATTAAATGAGTGCAATTGCATCTATTCTATGGGGTCTTCCAAAAATATTTTTCTTTCCATAGTGCCAAACTACAAGAAAATTCTGTTATGCTTGCAGTTCAGCATATTTATTATATGATTATACAGATATATAAACTCCAAGAAAAACAAGTAAAATGCTTGGTCAGAGCTGTTAATATCAATCTCAGTTGTAAACAAAACTCAGGTTTCTCTGCTTTAAACAAATTCTAAAATAGCAGCGGGCCTCTCATTGCTTTGCAAACAACATGCTTGACCATCAGTGGAAAACATTCTGATCTCTAAAATAAACTGTGGGAAGGTGAGCTGGTAACTTCAAATTGCATAATCTTATTTTCTTTTCCTTGGATATTTTTAAATATTTTTCAATCACAAGGACAGAATGTGTGTTGCAGTTGAATGCCATATATTTGATAGCAGAAAAATTTCTTCTTAGATTAAGGGCTTCCCAAAGTATGAAATATGTGAATTTGAGAAAATAATTACAGGAAATCTTTTATCAAGAGTCACTTAAAATGAATTTAGTTTCTCTTTCAGAGGATATTTGTATTTATTACTAGACATTTTATTGCCTTAATCTTTATTAAAGATTGTATACGTGAGAGATAAGGCAATAGCAAAGGTAGTATTTAAAAGATAGAAGAAAAACTCAATTTTGAGACTACTGAACCCTATCAAACTCAATCATGATCCAAGATTTCCATTCTTCATAGAGACAATTATTAAATAAAAATGCTTAAAGAGTGTATGCAGCATGTGTTTTACGACCTTCCACATTCGTTTCCAGGAGCTGCTAAATCATTGCTGCCATTTATCATTTGTATCTGTTATCAAAATCAAATAAAAATGGAATAAATAGAGTTTTTTGAATAGAGTGAAAGTTAAAAGAAGAGTGAATATGTTCATTTTGGAAGTCTAAAAGGACAAGCTTGTGGTGCTGTGAAGAGAATTATTGATTTAATGTGCAGCAAGTTCTCATGGGAGAGCATTCTGTGGATGAAGGACCAGAATACAGAGTCAATCTTCAGTTGGTCCCAAGCAGTCTTCAACACGGAGAAAAAATAATATTAATGTAAATATCTGCCAAGGTATTCTAAGTCTTGTTTCATTTAAAATACAACTGGATATGTCGGACAGACTGGATACACAGGACTTCCAAGATGAAAGATGGAGAAATCTTCCATGAAAGAACGTATCATAAGGGATGAAGAAGTGTAGCCTGAGTTTTTAGATGTGATAAATGGTTCTGAGAAGAGTACAATGTATTGTATAAGTCAATTTCCAACCTGTTTTCCAAAAACTTAAGTCTAAATTCTAATTCAGATGCACTCTGTATAAATACTCAAAGGCTCTGGGTGTCAGAGCAATTTGTTCAGTTTTCTTCTAAGGAGTATGATACAAAAAGAGGAGCGGATATTTTCTTGAGTTTAGTCAAAGACCATCATAGAGTTAAGGTTCTCACGATTTCTCATGAATCATCTTTCTCTCTGCATATATGTGCACAAAGTGATATATATTATGAATATATATATATATATGTATATGTATATATATATATATATATATATATATATACCATAAAGTTAAGAATTAATGTTATGGTATATTATATATGAAGAATATATATGAATGATAGCTAAAATTGAGTTGATGGCCTCAATTTTCCCTATGATGCTAGTCGCAAATCTCACAAATGTACAAGAACTAAATTAAATTTCCTCAAAAGGTCAACATCAGATGTAACCTTGGACTCTGAAATGTACATTGCAGATGTCTTGTGCAGATTCCTTCAAATTATGTATGTGCATTTAGTACTGTGGCTGTTTGGATAGTAATAACGTGTAGCTGTCTCTTTTTCCCAAGAACTGTGGTAGGTCAATTAGCAGCCACCTCCTGCCACTCCTTATAAACAGAACTTGGTCAGTAGCTATGAGACATTAAGTGTTCAAAACAGAAGCGTCTTACCTTAAGATAGTACACTTTAAACTTCAGAGCTTTGCAGTGTTGTCAGAGGGAGGACATTTCCAGGGGAGCTAGTTCCTTTCTTGGGTTTTCTTGCTTCTTTGAGCTCAGTTCTTACAACAGCACATTCCTCAGAATGCCATGTACAAATCCTCAACTTAAGATAATGATAAAGTGCATCCCAGCCTTTATCACAGCCCTATTACCATAGTCATGACTTCGGTGTGGGCAAAACAAATAAAATTATAATAGTGGGGGCTTGGGGAGGTAGCTCAGTGGGATAAGTGCTTTGCTGGAAAGCTCAAGGGCTGGAGTTCAATCCCTGGTCCTGAAAAAAAAAAAAAAAGAGGGCAACAGCAGTGTTGATGATACATGGGTTCTTGGTGGAACTATTCAGTAGTGCACATAAAGTTGGAATATTAGCAATAAAAGTAACTAGAGATTCAACCCAGCAACCAGGCCTGGCATGTGAGTGACACCACCTGGGCCCATCAAAAACTCATTCAACCCAAAAATCAGGCCTGATGTGTGAGTAACACTGCCCTGAGCCTGCCTGAAACTCATTCAATCCAGCAATCAGACCTTGCATTTGAGTGAGAATACCTGGGGAATTCTGGAAACCCATTTGACCAAGCAACAGGGCTGGGCATGTGAGTAGAACTTCTTCCATCATACAGGCTATGTGGAAAACTGCAACAGAACTCTATGCAGAGAGGCTAGAGACAAGATTGAGCCTGCTGATCCAGGAGGAGAATATCTTGCCAGAGTGGCATATCAGGTTCATCTCCAAGGGCTGTAGCAGGAACAAGTGAAGGACAGCAGCCAAGCCAAAGCCACATCCACCTGGACGAGTCTGAACTTGGCAGATCCAGATCTGCTGTTAAGGTAAGAACTCTACCAAAGCTGTACATCAAAGGTTAGAAGGCAGTGCTGTACAAAATGACAAAGAGAAGGAGCAAAATGTGCTCTCAGGACCTCAATCCACCCAGAACAAATACAGGAGACAATGACATAGAAGAAATTGGAAATTACATACCTGAAGTCTCGGAAATAATAGCAACTGAAGTAAAGAAAAACTGCAGAAAGGTATAGAGGAAAACAGATCAGAAATAATCTTGAAGTAAAAAAAGAAATGATAATTATAATGAAAGAAGTACTAAGTGCTTCTAAAGAAGACTCTGATAAAAAATAGAAGAGAATAAAAAAATGATATAATTCTTGAATGAGCAATATAGAAAGTACTAGAATGCATGAAGCAGATTCAAAGTGCTATACAAGAAATTAAAACCCCAGTCACAAGCTGGCAAAACCGTTTCAATGAATGTGTAAATAGACGTTCAGACCTTAAAGACATCACTACAGCTAGTGAAAAGGTAAGAAAGGATCTCTTAAAAACAACTATCGCACAGGAAAAAACAATTTAACATCTTCAAGAAGATAAAAAGATGAACAATGTAAGATTAATAGACATCAATGAGAAAGAGTCTGTACAAATAATATCAAAAGAATATGGGCAGAAGTAATAGCAGAAAGCTTCACAAATATGCGGAAGCAACCTGACATGCAGGTAACCAAAGCATATAGAACACCAAGTAATATCAACCCAATTAAAATCACACCCAGACATATAATAATCAAGATCCCAGATATTCAGCCCAGGAACAGTATACTAAAAGACACTAGAGAAAAGAAACAGATCACATTTAAATCAAAACCCATCAGAATAATGGTAGATTTTTCTTTACAAACCATCAAGTCATGAAGAGCATGGAGCAAAGTAGTACAAGTCTTGTAAGAAAACAAATTCCAAGCCAGATTGATATAAACTCTTTCAAGTTCAATAAGAAGTGTAATACTTCCAGGACAAGGAAGAACTAAAGAATATCATAATGACAAAGCCAACCCTACTCAGTTTGTAAAAACATATTCTAGAGAGGGATCAAAATGTCACAAGTCCATGAAGGAGAATGGAAAGAACCCGACAAATAGGGCAAGCAATTAAACACAGAAGAAAAAGAGGTATACAACAGCAGTCTTTCAACTATTCTTTTGCATACAGAAGCAAAATTATTTCCATTAGCATATTCTACAAATAGACTTCTCTTGCACCCTATGGGTCATGATTTTGTCTGGGTCTACAGGCTGGATATCAAGGAAATAGCAGTGGCTCAGTTCCACAAGTGACACCTGGCTGCAAGTAAGCATAATGAACACTGTCCACATACATGACATACTAGAACTTTGTGTAATATCCTATCACCAAACTGTTAGAAGTTCTAGTCACATATTTGCCATTCCACTATATATGTTATGTTTTATTCATAGTAATTCCTTATTACGATGGAAACTTTTTCTTAGTTGATATTTTTGTATATATTAACCTATTCAAATACTATGGAAGTACTCTGAATTGATCACAGATATATATATATATATATATATATATATATATATACACAACATTCTGTCCTCCAAGTTGGACTCACAATTTGATTTCTATTTTGGAATATTATTTTGAAATATTTAATTTAGTTTTAATTAATTTTCTGAATATTGTTTAGTTATAATTTTTGTTTATGATTCATACTGTGTCTTTGACTTACAATCTACTTACAAGACATGGTAGGATATTTTCTCCTAGTATTAGAAACTTTATTTTTATATTATGGCTGGCTCAGCCTGCCCTGGGGGTGTGGGTGTCCCAGCACATGGTGCCAGGGATTGAACCATAGTCCCTGCGGTTGCCTAAGCCTTCCTAAGCCAGCACATTATACTGCTGAACCATCTTGCCATCCCAGTATTAGAAATTTTAAGAGGAATATATATATACAAGAGAGTTATGATAGATATGCAGCCACTTTCTCTTAGTTCATTGAGAATACAAGTTTGTACTAATATTGTTTAGACAAGAGATCAGGTCTGCACCTTGTCTTCTGGATAAATCCTACAAAGACAACAGCATGCATTATATTAATTATTGTAGCCATGCTACTAACTTGTTTTGAAGCTGTTTCATTGCTATTTTATCTTTTTTCTCATTAAAATGAATAAAAAAGTTTTATTTATTTAAAAGAAAACAGGTGAATGGAAAATATTCTATCAAGAATTGAAATTATAGGATAGAAAATAATAAATAAAAATTTATTGCTAATATATTTCTGTTTTACTCCATGGACTAGCGTGGTCTGGGAAATACAGGTTACATTACCAAAGCAAAGGGGTATTTATAGTTACTGCATTGCTTTTTGTCTTCTGTCCAGGGTGTGTATGCACTCAGAGCTAAGAGACTAAATCCTCTTGGAGTATAGAAGTAGTGCTATTTGCATAAAATATGATTTACTTAATCTGATACAATTAAATATAGTAAATTTGAGATTTACTTGGAATCATTTTTCTGTTGTCTTCTGTCTAATACTTCTTTACGTATGTATTTGACTTGATTTCCAATTTTGAACTTGAAGAAATTACAATCCAACTTTCTATGTTATCCCAGAAACTTGATACAGTTTTTTTTACATACATCATACGTGTGCGGTTTCTAAGTTTATTTCCACCAATGCTACTCATGTTTGTTTCATGTGCATTTTATATGCTGAAATCCCTCAAAAAATTAATTCTTTTAATTATGAGTTCTATGTATATATATTTCATGTTTTTTTCCTTCACAAATATCACTCATCGTTTTCTGAAAAAAATGACTGAAGTGAAGGATAATGAAGAAATGATCTTAGTCTCGATCTTCAATGAAATATCACAAAATAACAGTGCGGTTTATCTCAGAAGAAGATTGATCATAGGAGGCTTCAAGACTGTTAATCTTCATGCTTTCAGGTCAGAACCAAATAGCTGAGAACAGAGGGTTTAATCTCTTTATCTTTAGGCTAAATTTTTTTTTTATATTTTAGGATTAATCTTGAAATTAAATATACCACCATTCTGTCAGGGGTTGTTCAACATTGAGCGTGGCTCTCACAGAGGACTGTGTGTCAAAGGGTTGATGTCTATTGGTTAGGGCCCCAAAACTGCCCAACTTAGTCATATCAGTCATTTTGGGAGCTAGGAAATATTTCTTATTCATAAGGACTCACAGATATGCCTGTCAAAGTCAGTATGTCTCCATCGCTGGAGATTTATTTGGCTTAAGGCTATGCTTCTCTGTGATTTGATTTAACAACCTAGATGTTGGGCGGCCAGACTGAATTGGTTTGGCATTCTTATCTGCAACTACTTTTACACAGGGGAAAAATGGTATTTTCCTTCTGGCCCTATTCTTCTTACTTTCTAAGGTTTTAAATCAGAACAAATAAGATAAGAATAAGATTCCTAAGGACAATTTCCCCTATCTACAACCTAGGACTAGGCCAATATTTTCAAACTTTGCTCTGTGCAGATGTTAATAAATGATAAAGTTTTCTTTAAATCAGTAGTACCTGGCTCACCTCAAGCCACAGTAAAGAATTATAATGCAATTAGGAGCCTTGAGGGCTGTTACAGATAGAAAATTGTTTCTTTGTTTGAACTTTGTTCAAATGCACAGAAGCAATAAATATTTTTGATAGCACATCAGTTAACCTCATGTAAGTCATCAGTGTGTGGATTACTGGTTGGGAAATAATAGTTTAGTATAAAAATGGGATATTCATCCCCTGAATCAACCATGCATTGCCTCCGCAACTTACAGTCCCTGTAATTTCTGGGCATGTCCACCATACAGCATTCTCATCTCAGAAGCTCTGGCCATTGTGAGTACTTTTGCTGATTTGACCATGAACTTTGAAATCATATTCACCATTAGGATAATATAAAGTAAGGGCTAATTCTATAAATTAAAGACAAATCTGCATAACATGAGAGAACTTTCCAGCTTCCTTTTATCTGTGGTCATCTTGCTCAGCTCTCTCTCCTCTTATGTGAGACAGCTGATTCTCATGCAGAGTGATACTCTTTAAATTCATACTCTTTAAATTTTGATTTCTCAAGGAAGGCCCCATTCCCCTTACTTAATTTATTATTATTATTATTATTATTATTATCATTACTATTATTGTTACTGCTGCTGTTGTTGTTTTTTTATGTATTTTAGTACAGGTTCTACAGGGTCTCACTACATAGATCAGACTCATAGTAACCTTTCTGTTTTCAGGCCTTCCAAGTTCTGGGATTACAGGCATGCACCATCATGCTGTCTCAGTGGCTGTCTCAGCGCACCCTGGCGTTGGGCCCAGCATTGTGCACAGGGGAATGAACCTCAATCTGAGTCTGCCTAAGCAGGCACTTTAATCCATTGATCTATCTGGCCAGCCATCCACTCACTTTAAACACCATTCTGGGAGCAGAAATCTGTTAGCACTGTATTACACCATGCAATAGGCCTGGAACAATCATGGAGTCTAGAAAATTAAGGAAATGACTTCCTAGACCTTCCTGAAAGGTTTTTTTAATATCTTTGCAGAAGTTCTCTAAGGAAAGAAGGGAAGGGAAAGGAAGGAAAGGGAAAGGAAGGGAAGGGAAGGGAAAAGAAAGGAAAGGAAAGTGTTCTAAATAGCAAAAATAAAATTATTTAGTACATTTGACTCACAGTGTAGTAGATGGGCAGATTAATATCTGTTGCTGATGTGCAAACTTGCAACGGTGACTGTAGCTGAGGTAAAATTTCCTGTGTAAATTTCATAACACAACATGAAATCCTTTTAAGTTACTAAATTTTTGAATTCTATTCAGTTCTATAAGTCATGGTTAGCTGTACCCCTTCAAGATTTGCCCATTTATAGGATAAATGATGCAAACAATCTCTCAGGCCTATTATATGATCTACTACAGCCCAACATTTGCATCTTCAAATAAAGGTGCGAAGACAGCATATGCACAATAATGCCATTTTTTTCAAACAAGGAAAATGGAAAAGTACTCCAGCACTATGCGGGCTTTGGAATTCATGCTTCATTCTGTTAAAGAGTGGCTGTTGATACACTCCTTAGCCATGACTGAAGGTCTTGAGTTTGCCAGACAAGCACGCATGTGGCTGAGCTGTCTCCCTGCCCCCTGCTGAGCTGTGACCCCCCCAGCACTCTGCTGAGCTATCTTGCTGGTCTTCAAAGATAAGTTTCAAAAAAGAGAAATCACATTACTTCTGGATAAGAAGGGTTGGAACTTCCTCCTGCAAAGTCTCAATGATTACTTTTCAGAGGAACACTGGGAAATTTTCCTTCTTGAGACTGACATTTTGGTAATACTTTTCCCTATTTGTATGAATTTAGCAAATCTACAGTTTGCTTTAGAATTTAAGTAGTTGTAGATTTCTAATAATCCAACAATGTGAACACTTAAATCATTAATCCAATGCCAAACTATTGATTTTTCTCCAATGCACCTACCAAGAAATCTCATATATTTTTTGAATATGAATAAACTTGAAAGACCTGATCAAAATCTTTAGTCCCGATGCTTCTTAATATCAGACTTGGATTTCTAGCTCTTCTTCGAATTCCCTGTAGGGGTGGACCATATTGAACTACGCAGATCCTTGCCCCTTTTCATTTGTAGTAAATGGCCCTATGACTGCACAGACTTCCCAGGCTAGAGATCCTCAGAACACGTACTGCCAAGTGCAAGTATATTCTGAACCTAGCCGCTTAACACTTCTATTATTGTCATCCAAAATCAAACTAGTATAATCTCTTCCTTGATCTGTGAGCTTTACATGTGAAAAGGTTGTCACTATTCCCACCATCTCTGCTAGTACTGTGCTATAATTTTTAGTCAAAGAAATTCTCATGCTATATATCAAATGAAGTAAATTTCCTTTTTAAAAGGATCTTGTCCTTTCATGAATGGAAATCACAATTTGAATTCCTGACCATACCGTGCAAGTCTCTACACAACTGGCTGCCACCATCACTGAAACCTCGTTCTGGAATGCTCTGCGTCTTGCTCAGCTCATCCAGGTGCACTGATTTATGTTTCTTGAAAACTTTAAACTCATAATGCTGCAGGGCCTTTTTGTACAGCTTTCCCTGTGGCTGCCCCTGTCCTCAGATAGGTGTATGACTGTTCCCATTTGATTTTTTTTCCTCAAAGAACTCAAGCACCAGCTCCCACTACTTCTGTCATACTATATTTCTGCACAATGCTTATATTTGCGAGATAGTACATAAGTAATATATGCTGCTTATATAACTGTGACCACCCTCTAAAATATAAGAATGTAATTTTTCTTAATTCTCTTAGCATAGAGTCATCTGTACTGTGTTCATTATTGTTTCCTCGAATGTTGCTCTCATCTATTAAATTATTACTATTATATACTATATATATGTATATATATATACTATATAATGTAGAGAATATATATGAAGTACTTGTAATTCTTTGCATAGCCAGTAGCTGATGGATGACTCATTGGCATTTAATGTTGAGAAACCTTTTGGTTTTTGCTTCTTTGCAAGCAGCTAACATGAGCTCAGTATTTTGATTTCAAAGCAGTGCTTGACCTCACTGTCTTAGCAATCTTTTTGTCCATTCACTCACATAGGCAGCCTCATTCCACACAGTAGGTTAAAATAGAGTGTCTTCCTTTTATGGAGAGAAAGGAGTTCATTTTCTTTTCTTTGTTTCATGACTAAGAAAGAGCAGAAACAGAATTTAAGCGAAGCATTTGGGCTTTAAACCTGCTCATGAGCACTCTCAGAATACTTCCCCTGAGAGTGCCCTGGCTTCCTCACTGGCGACAGCAATTCCAGGTTGAGAGCAGGCTCTGAGGGAATACGGTCAGGATGCTTCCATAGGGGCTTTGTCAGGAGTATTGCACAGCTGGCTAGGCCAGGAGCATTACATCTTTGTTCAGACAGAGCTTGCTTTCTTGATACCCCAAAGGGCCCAAGCCTTCTCCTTATTTTGAATTCTTACTTTCCTGCCCTTGCTCACACAAAATGTAAGATGATGCAGAGACTCAAGCTATTACAATTACTCAAAATTTAAGACTGACTTTTAGGTGTTTCACCCCACAGACCACAGGCAGACAGTCTTTTGTAGTAATGTGTTTTATTCCCTTTTCAGCCTCCAGTTTGGGCTTCTTCAGTCTTGAGTCTCAATTCTGTTTGTATATTTTAATCCCTGGGGAGGTTTTAAAAATACTTGGGCCTACCACATAACAATTAATTAAAACTCTCCAAGGATGGAACCATAGCAACCCAGCCCGTTATGGTTCCATCGGTGACTCTAATGAGCAGCTAGAGCTAGAACTATTGCTGTAGATCTTTGGTTCTCCAACTTCAGCATGTGTCAGTATTATCAGGAGGGCTTATTAGATGCATACTGCTTGGTCCCACCCCTAGCACAGCTGGCTCAGTAAGTCTGGGAGGAGCTGCCAAGTTTCCTGGCCTAACAAGTTCCCAGGTGGTACTGGTCCTGCAGGTTCCAGACCACACTTTGGGAACTACTGCATCAGATGAAATAATGGCATTTTTTGCAGAACTTTGCAAAAATTATAGGAGATGCCACATTCACTTTCTTTTATTCTTATATGTTCCAGTAAGTCTTCTCAAACCACAGACCTAAGCACAAGAATTCAAAAGTTAATACTGCAGCCATTTGCTGAGAGAATATCGCTAGTATTTCTCAAGTTGGTTGATACTTGTTTGGTCTCCAAGTCATTATTGTCATCATTAATGATCAAGACCATTTTTGAAGTGTTTGACCTGTGGTAGGTATGGATGATCTCCCTGCTCCTATATAGGAATCACTAGTATGTGCCTATTTACATTAAAATTCAGCAAAATAAAATATTTGCTTGCTCTTTCAGAGATGTTAGCCACATTTCATATTAAACTTTCCCACTCTCCTGAAGGTTAGTGACTGTCACATTACATGACAAGACATTTTCCTTTATTGTAGAAAGTTCAGTGGGACCATGCACTTGAGACATTTACCAAACTTGGTTCCTCTACATGGGTACGAGGCTAAGTACATTTCTAGGGCCTTACACTGTGATCTCATTGTGTCATTAGTTGATTTAGCAGAGATCTGGGTATAAGTGAAGTGAGGGAACACCTCCTGCTGAGTGTGGGTAGGGCCATGCAAAAGTGTTGTAATATGGGTGGGATAAAAGGGAAAGGAAGGCTTGCTGGTTGCTGCCACTGCCTTCTTCCTGCTCTGCCTCCTCTGTTTGTCCTCTATAGTGCCCCTTGGCCATGCCACCCTGCCTTGGAAACAGCCCAGTATGGGTAAACTGAGAGCTGAAATAAACCTTTGCTCCTTAGGCTCTGGGTGATGGGCACGTTGTCTCAGCAATGAGGAAATAAATAAGACACACTGCAAACCTGTACTAATAAAAAAAATAAAAATTGTAGAAAAAAAGACTAAATGCTGTCCCTTTGCTTTTCACACTGTCGCTAAATTTTACGGCTCCCACGTTGGTTTTCTTACCTCATTAGTTGGCGTAACATCCAGTTGCTCATATACAAACTCAATTATGTTTATTTATTTATTTATTTATTTTTGGAACTGAAACAATGAATCCAGTAAGCACAAAGGGACTCGTTGGAAGAAGATAATTTAGGAATTGTAAAGGTAAAATTGAACAACTAAGCAATTTAGTTTTAAAACAACTAAGTTTGGGGCCCAGCGGGATGGCTCAGTGGTCTAAAGCGCAAGCGCCTGCTTGGGAAAGCTTGGGTGGCTTCAGGGACCGCGGTTCCATCCACCACACCACATGCTGTGCCAGCCCTGTCCTCGGGGTGGGCTTAGCTGGCCATAAAAATGAGTGAATAAACAAAGGTTCTGAAACAAGAAAAACAAAAAACAAAAAACAAAAAACAAACAAACAAAAAAAACAACTAAGTTTTTTTTTAATTTTTATTTATTTTATTTTCTTGTTTCAGAACTTTTGTTTGTTTATTTTTATGGCTGGCTCAGCCTGCCCTGAGGGCAAGGCTGGCACAGCATGTGGTGCCGGGGATCGAACCACGGTCCCTGCAGCCGCCTAAGCTTTCCTAGGCAGGAGCTTTAGACCTCTGAGCCATCCTGCCGGGCCCCTAAAAATTTAAAACTTTTGTCATTAAGAGATTAGCATCACATTTTCTAGATTTCTCTATATTGAATCTCTATGAGTACAATGAAAATGTGAATTATCTGGACATAGGTCCTTACTGGATGTATTTTTTTTTTTTCGTCTTTTTAAGACAGGGTCTCACTATGCAGTTGAGGCTGGTCCTGAGCCCACTTTTGTAGCCCAGGCTGGTCTCGAACTCGCATCAATCCTCCTGCCTCAGCCTCCCGAGTGCTGGGATTACAGGCGTGCGCCACCACGCCCGGCTTGGATGTATTAGTTTGTGAGTTATTGTTGTAGGGATGGGGGACATATTTCCTACTGAAGAGATGAAAGTAATCATTATCAAGATGAACAGTGAGGCACTCTGCGTGATTCTGGAAGAAACAGAGCAGCAGTGTTAACATAGAGAAACAAAATAAAGCCAGAAACTATGCAACCATGAAGTGAATGCTTAGTCTCAGAGATGAGAGACTCAAAGAAAAGGATAGATTAAAAATGAAAAAAGAAAGAAAAGGAAGATCCCAGTGGTCTAAAGGAAGCAGAAGTCCCCCAACATCCTTCCTGCTTATTCTTCCACTATAATACACAGCTGAGCCCACCTCGTAGTATCTTGGTTGATACCAACTTTTCCATCAAAGACAAATTGGACTTGGGGCAATCAATGACAGACTGTCTGTATGTCAAGTTTATGCCCTGTATAACTGACTGTATAGTGGAAAAAATTGAGAAACTGGGACAAAAGTATCGAGTGGCCCTAAGAATTGCCAAGGACAGCTGGTTTGAACGATTACCTTGCACACGTAAAGGACCTAGGCAGACGACCACTTAGTGCAGAGAGTAACTCAGCACAAGTGCTACACTGTGGCCACGGATGATAGGACCTTAAACAGAGAATCAGGAGGATCCCTGAGTTCCTATCTGTACATTTGTAATCACAGGTACAACGCTGAGCATATGCCAGGAGATTATGGAGCCCCTCGGTTCTGATTCTTACAAGACAAAGTTCCTCTGCCTCCTCTCGACCACCGTTTTGTTCTCAGTTCATTCAGCATGCTATAGTGTGACTTATTTACCCATTTGCTGCATTATCAGCTGAGTAAATTCACTTTTTGATGTTTTCTGAAGAAAAGTTGAACAGTGAAATAATATATTCTTAATTACAAACATGCTATAGCTTATATATGTATATATATATATCATATGCATATCTAATCTTTTTAGAATTAAGAATAAATATTTTTATGATAATTACTCTAGTAGATCTATTATATAGAAGAAAGAACAAGAACATTGAGAATAGATTCTTGTTCCTTCTGGGAACATTATATTGCTTCAGTAGCATTTGTACAGTGAAGTAGCTTATTATTTGCTTTGATCATGAATGTAAAGTCTCACCTATCACAGATAGAGAATGCTTTGAACTTTTGTCAGGTTTTTGCTTTGTAGGCACAGCGCTTTTTAGCATGAATGAAGATGATCTGCAAATTCTATTTGAGTCCTAATCAGGGCCAATCATATTAGATAATTCATAAAAACCTATATCATCTTAAATTATCTATCCATCTATCCATCTATCTATCTATTATCTATCTATCTATCTATCTATCTATCTATCTATCTATCTATCTATCATCTATGACCCGTTTCATTTTAAAGATTAGTCAGTACTTTCCTTCTCTCGTATTTTGCGGGCTAATTCCATTGATAGCTAGAAGGAGGAATTTTAATGCCTCAATTTCAATATCAGATAGTTGAATTTTCCAAACACTTTTAAATAAAACTTCCAAATATATAATTAAAAAAATATATATAGGGGCCCAGCAGGATGGCTCAGTGGTCTAAAGCACCTGCTTAGGAAAGCTTAGGCAGCTGCAGGGACCGTGGTTCGATCCCCGGCACCACATGCTACACCAGCCCTGCCCTCAGGGCAGGCTGGGCAGGCCATAAAAAAAAATAAATAAACAAACAAACAAAAGTTCTGAAACAAGAAAAAAAAAGTAATATAAATTATATATATTAAATCAATATATATATATATATATATATATATAATCAATATATAATTTAAAACATTTGGAAACTTACCCATACATAATATAAGAATATAAACAATATGTTAGCTATTACTCTGAGGCTAACATTAAGAGTACTCATTGATGTGTGATTAGTCACTAGCTCATCAGATCCTAATAATAAAGAATTTTGAAACATGTGCTAATAATGTCAACAGGCTAATTGCGCAGGCCGAGTTCCATGGAAGGTCATCTCTGCTATGAGGTATACTTGAAAATGAGAACCTTTGAGTGGCAGGAGATACAGATTACAGAGGAAATATATAAAACAGGAAGAATGACTCTGGCACTAAACTGTCTGAAATCACCAAGTACAACTTATCATTATTTAATGTTTATCTTAGTAGTTGCCCTGGTTCTTATTTAGCTGATTTATATAATACATGTAGACTATAAACCTAAATGTCTATATTTGGCCAAATTAACATCATGATTATTTTCTAGCCTTCAGATGTACTTAACATAAGGAAAAGAGTAAACAAGGGGAATTTTTATTTCACACATGCATAGCTGAATCTATATTTGTACGGAGATATCATATATGAGGATGCATACATTACACATGCATTAGCATGCATAATGAAAAATGAATTCATATCCACATGAGGCTACTAGCTGGATTGCTATAAATGAGGTTGGCATTGGAGAGGAGAGGTAGTGGGAGAGCAGTCCTAGTTCTAGGCAGGCACAGTTCACATGGAAAAACTGGCGACCTGGGTTAAAAGCAAAGTAATTTACTCTTTGCATTTTTATGCTTTTAAATATCTAAATCATATGCATTTATTAAGTATTCAGAGATAAATAAGTGGAAAAGTAAGTTGGGTCTCAAGGAAAGTCTGGAGGACAGAAAATACGAGACTTTGAACATTATGTGTATATATACCTGCCTGACATCACAACTAATATTTTCATTGAGAGAAACACTTTTTGTAGAAAATCATTTACCATAATTTCACTCTTTTCTTATATTTCTTCCCCACAGTATAAATCTAACGTCTATAATCACTTCCATACTATATTAAATTATGTTATAGAAAAACAGTAGATATTATTTAACTACTTGAATACAAATAATACAAAGATGTTTCTCAATACAATTGTAGGATTCAGTCTTGGTCACAAAAGCAAACATTGTAATTTTTGCATTTTTCAAGTGTTTGCTTGGACTCCTGGGTGTCCTAGAGTAAGGACATTAGGCATTAAATCAGCTGCTTCTCAAGACCAATTGTTTCCCACTAACGACAAGCTAAACTATCTTGATATTGGAATTAATCAATTTATTTTCCATTTTAAACAAATTTGCCCTCAAATTTGAACCCAGCAGTCATGCCTTCAATGGATATTACATCCAGAAATATCAGAATCAAATGATTTGAGCACTACTTAAGGAAGTGCTTTGAGTTCTAGTGTTACACCAATTGCAATATAAATGTGTCTGCTAGGGAAAGCTAACTATTTTGTGATACACATAATGCATGATTTGAAAGTCTTAACAGTCTAAAGTACTCAAGGGTTATTTCTCCATAATGCTTTCTGTGTTTCTGAATAGCGAGGGGGGTCTTGTAATCCAAATCTTCCTTGTCCCATGTCAGTTTCTCCACAGCGGTGTTGGTAACATTTGGGGCTGCATGTGAGTCGCTGCTGCAGGGCAAGGGCAGCGTTGCTCAGCCTTTCCTAAGCATACAGGGTGCTCCTCGGCAGACCTGGCTTCTGTTCCCTGGATGGGGGTGCATCCAGGATCACAGCAGCCAAAACACGTCTGCAGACACAGCCAGAGCCCCAGCGGAAGAAGGTCACCTGGCTGAGAGTCACTGCTTGGTGAAGGCATCAATGGTTTTGTGGACACGTGGAAAGAGAACGAACTGCATTTTAAGAGTCAACAAGAGGGGAGCCATATCACTTTGCTCATATTCAGTTAGCAAAGTGCGCTCAAATTGAAATTCCTGGAAGCAGAGAAGTGCAACCTGGTCACCTCATTAGGAGCAGAGTGAAGCAGCAGTGAGCATGGTATGTTCCGGGGGAAGACAAGTGTGTTTTTTTTTCCTAAAAAAATCAAATCTTTGAAAACTAATAACTGACTTCAGTCTTGAACATTTTCAGGCTGTGCATATCAAAACATGTTATTTGCTACATCTTTGAGAATATCAGAAAATTATTAAGGAAGTAGTTATGATATATTTTCAAGGTGAAAGATTAAAAGCATGCTGCAAGAGTCTCATTTTTTTTTTTTTAATTGCGTATCCACCATGAAAATACTTGTTTTAAGTTCTGGTTCATAAAAGAAAGAAGGGAAGAGCTTAGACTTTACACAGCACTTTGCTGCCATGTTATTTAACTTCCCCACCACCCTTCAGTGAGTTACCATAAAATACCTTCTATCACCAATAATCTGTGGTCCAGGACTGTGATTAAACCCATTTATTACACTGCTAAGAGACAGACTCTGACTCCCTGGGATTAACGCTGTATTTTTTTCAAGTGTATAACACATACTTGTCTTCACAAGTGTCTCTGAGGACAAGGTATGGCATATATCTAAAAAGTTTTTAGATAATTTATCCTTTGTTCTTGAGATTATGATTGAAATTAAGGAAGAAAAGAATTTTGGGAAAATATGAAATGATATTGAATGAAATTACACATCTTAAAAATTTAGACAGATTGCAATTTTATAGTTTAGGAACTAAATTCTGGCTACTTATTCTAAATAAAGATGATGTTAAAGCTTGTAAAAGTATATTAAAGTGTAACCATACTGCCTGAAATATGCCTGCTTTCCTCCCTCCTCATCTCCCTCACTTCCTTCCATCCTTCTTCCTCCTTTCCCTTCTCTTCATTGGTTTTCACCCTGTCTCTGTCTCTGTCTCTGTCTCTCTGTCTTTCTGTCTCTCTGTCTCTCTCTCTCTCTGAAATTCAGGGCCTTTACATTGAGCTACATCCCCAGTCCTTATTTTTTGATTTTGAAATTAAAGTCTCCCTCTGAGTTGCTTAGGCTGGGTTTGAATGTATAATCCTCCTGCCTCAGTCTTCCAGAATTCTGGGATTATATGCATACACTACATCTGGCTAATTGGTTACAGCATAAGTAATATATTTAGGACAAAACATGATGATTTATATTGTTTGTCTGTCATTGTTGCTCAGATAGAGAGTAAAGCCTTTTGGGAGGGGAGAACTATGAGATTAGGATGAGATTAGGATTTCAATCAGTAGACTGAGGTAAACCTGTCTTCTCCTCCATGCTGCTGAGGGCCTGGGAAAGAGAAGATGGCAGAGGATGGCACATTCTGCCTCTTTCTCTGATCTGGAGCATCTATCTTCCCCTCCCAAACCTTGGACTTCAGGATCAAACTGAATAAGACCACTAGCCTTGATTTTTGTTTGCAGATAACATACATATTATGGAGCCAGGGCTTTTCACCATCCATAGTTGGGAAAAGCAATTCTTACAACAAATATTTTCCTACATATACAATGCACAAGAACATTTTCACCCACAACAAGTCTTATATTAAGATGGTGGTTCTATTAACATTATTAATGAAACTGAAAAATTCCTATCATCTAGTGACATCATAGCCATTACAAAGTCTCAGGGAAATACACTATTAACATGTTTGTGTTATGGCTGTGTGAAGAAACTTATTGTGCTTTGAGTTATAGAAGCATATTACATACAATTATGTACATTGTATAATATTGGGTAATTATAATATTTGACTGCTACAGATTTTTGTATGTGCTATATCATGCTTTTTACCATTAGACATAAACCATTTTACGTCAAACAGTGTCATGTGTTATGCTGACATTGGCTTCCTCAGACTTGTTTTCACGTTTCTTGATTGTATTGATCAGAGTCTACACTGTGGAGCTGGGCTATGCCCTGCAGGGTTGCGTAAGTGCCTCTGTGAAGTTTGCCTGACAATGCTCTTGCCCAACAATCCATCTCCTAGAACATATCTGTGTGACTCATAGCTATATCTACACGAGCTTATTGGTTCTCTTGCTCTGGAGATTTTTAACTAATATTATCATCTTATATCTTACTAAGGAGTCCTTATTACATCAGGGTAGCAGAGTGATTGTTATATTCCTTATTCCTTGCTTACAAGTTGTAAAACTGGCTCAATGGTACAGTGGCTACCTAGCAAGCACAAGATTCCTAGAATCAAAAACAAAAACAAATAAAAAAAATACTTGAAATGATAATTACATATTCTGTCTGCAAGTAGGTAAGAATATGACCCCTATGTACTGATGAAAAATTTGGAATTTAGAAATCCTTACCTATATTTTTGCATGAATAAGATGAGTGTTAAATTTCAAATGAGAAAATTCTTCTTCTCCTTCTCTTTCTTCTCCTTCTCCTTTTTCTCCTTCTGCTTCTCCTTCTGCTTGCTTTGTATTTTAGGGAAGAGTCTACAGGGTGTTCAGGGTCTCACTATTATATTGTATTCATAATGATCCACCTCTTTACAGACTCCCAAGATCTGGGATTACAGGTGTGCACCACCATGGCCAGTCTCAATTGCCTTCTCAGCACATTCTGGAGGCAGGATAATAATGGCAAGACCCAGCAATAGAACTTCAGGTCCCTATGCCAGCTTTCAGGTGCTTTAATCCACTGAACTATTTGATCAGTCCTAAGAAAGTTTTACTTCTGACCTTAAGCAAATAAAAGCATTTAGAGTATCTAGATAGGAAATACAATAAGAATTTGTTCCAAAAGATGAGGCTAAATATACACTACATGCTTCAGAAATGCCTGTTGAGTGAAACAGAATGGGTGTGTGATCATCAGTCACAATGGTCCAGGAATACTCCCCATCATAAGAGTTTGGAAGCCCTATGGAGTCCTTTAACAATAAACTTATTCATCTGTATCAGTCAGTGCACTATCCAAAAGAAAGGTCTGTTTCCTAAGAAGAGCATGAGGCACTAGCCATGATCTTTCAATAATACTTCTGAGAGAAACCATTTATCACTAAGAAAATGAACACTTTCTCAGAAGAAGCTGCAGAAACCAGATGACAGTCCCCAGCTGCAGCAGGTGGGCTCTGGGAGCAGTGACAGTCAATAAGCCTTAAGAACAACAAACAACAGCAGCTGTCCCAAGCCATCAGCACCTCTCAGTGGTGGAAAAAGAATCAGTTGTTTTGAAGTACCTGAGGGAAGCAGAAACAAAATCCATCACTTTACAGTGTTCAGGCTCCTAGGCTGTACCCCTGACAAGGAAAAGCAAACCGCTACAAGCAAAGGCAAAGAAAGAGCAGCAATGAAATTAAAGGAGGGGCAAAAATGAATTGTGTTGGCAAAGAGAATGAGGAGGAAACTGGTACTCAAGTCAATAGAGCTATCAGTGATAAGTGGACAGTCTGCATGTCATAGAGTACAGATTTAAAGTTTTATACTGTCTTTGGATAAATTATCTCACTTTCAATTATACTTACAGCAGAAACTTGTTTCAAGATTATGGTGCTGTGATAGTACCTTGTTGTTAACTATATAATAAAGTCAAGTATTTCACCATCATAGGGACAACTTACATGGACACCTTCAGAACACGTGTTGACCTCTATGATGGAAGAATCTATGCAGTTTTCATGAAGAACATGTGTTGTTGAGCTTCACCAACTTTTTCACTTTAGCTAAGTTCATCTTTCTGCTATCATTCTCTTGATATTTAAGACAAACTTAGTGAACAAAACCCTAGGTTGGTCAAAGTCCACCATATATTACTTGAGAAGATATTTGCCAAATATTGTGATTGTGTTGTGAAGTTATTTCAAGATGTTGTAAGTGTCTAAATCAATTAGTGAGACAGAATCTACACAACAAATTGAAATTAATTCTTAAATTGTGAGACAGCATGAAAGGAATCTTAGACTGTGCTAAAAATAGCACAGTTTAGTTTAAGGGATTGTAAGTACTTAATCCAGCTTTTGAAAAGAGACTTCCAGCAATAGAACTATGATTTTGTCTCTATTGGAAAGATATATCTGTGGAACACTGGCAGATAAATTTGATAAACTGTCATAGAGCAAGGGAAGTGGGGAGAAAGTTAGCCACTGGGATCCCAGGAAAATTTTTTAGGTATTACTAACTTCAGTTTTGGAGAAATGTACTAGGAAGCTGCCTGCTTAGTTGAGGAGACTTTCTAGGAATCTTTTCTTTGGATGGGTGGAAAGACTCTATTAGAGTTTTCTTTCGTAGATGCTGGGAGAATTCTCTAGGACGCTGTTGCTTGATGTTGCTGAAAAGAGCTTGCAGCTCAAGACATGACACCATTGAGAGTCTCAGTGCCAGCCTCGGACTTTCCATTACCACTGGCTGACAAGTCACCTTTCTATTTGGTTGTGTTGTAAGTGAACAGAACTTAAACAGACAGGGGTGAAGAGATACAAGATGAAGTTTGTACATTCTAGATTACTGGGGATAGAAAAATATGAAAAAAAATATATATACATATATGCATATATATTCATTTACATACCTAGAAAACTCCATCATTTTGTTCTAACATTAAGAGATGACAGTTGGATCTTGGCAATTTTGTCTTCGTCAACTTACAAAAGATGCCCTTGTTGGCGAAAGACTTTGAAAGGATATGGTGAGAAGAAGGTCTTGATTTAATGGTCTCTTCCAATTTTTGTGCCTACAGAACTTCACCAAAGTTCTGCAACAAAGGTCACTTGCAAACAAAGAGAAAATGCAATCTCAGCTCCTGATCCCACCTGGAACAAATATAGGAGACACTACCATAGAAGAAAATGGGAATCATGCAGCCAAAATCTCTGAATTAATAACATCTCAAGTAAACAAATGAATGCAGAAATGTATAGAGGAACTGAGTTTAGAGATAACCTCTGATGTAAAAAATGAAACAAAACAAAACAAAACATGAAATCTTTGAATTATTAGAGTCTGAAGTAAAAGAAAAAAAAAACAACAACAACAAAAGATGGCTGCAAAAATGTATAGGGGGAATCAGATAAGAAATAATCTCGGAAGTAAAAAAGTTATCTCTAAAATTAATAGTGTCTGAAGTAAAAGAACTACTGCAGAAAGACAGAGAGGAAATGAGAGCAGAAATAATCTTTGAAGTAGAAAAAGGAAGGATAATTACAATGAAAGTCTTAATAAATGTCTCTAAAGAAGACTGATAAAAAATTAGAGGAGAATAGAAAAAACGATGGAGTCTTTGAACGAGCAATATAGGAAATAAATAGATCATATGAAATAGTTACAAAGAGATATACAGGAAAATAAAATTTCAATCGCCAGCAGGCAACACCATATGAACGAAAGTGAAGACAGAGTTTCAGATCTTGAAGACACAGTTGCATCCAGTGAAAAGGTAAGAAAGGATGCCATAAAAACAACCACAATGCAGGAAAAACTAATTCAACATCTGCAAGATGATGCAAAAATGAACAACGTGAGATTAATAAGAATCGAGAAAAGGAAGAAGTAAATACAAAAGTATATGGACAGAAGTAATAGCAGAAAATTACCAAATAGGAGAAAAAAATTGACATTCAGTAACTGAAACATACAGAACTCCAAACAACATCAACGCGACTAAAAACACACCTGAAAATATGAGTCAAGATTCTAGAAATCCAGCAGAAGAATAACATACTAAATCTGCTAGAGAAAAGAAACAGATCACATTTAAAGGAAAACCCATCAGAATAATGGCAGATTTCTCTTCACAAACCATGAAATCAAGAAGAGCATGGAGCAGAGTGTTTCAAGTCCTCCATGAAAACAAATTCCAGCCCAGACTACTACACCCGGCAAAACTTTCTTTCAAGTATGAGGGAGAAGTGAAATACTTCCATGACAGCAAACTACTGAAGAATTTCATGATGTGAAAGCCAACCCTGCACAAACTACCTAAAAATATTTTAGGGGGAGACCAAAATGATCTAATCTTCACAAATGAGACCAGAAAGAACACATCAAATAGAGCAGCCAATTAAACAGGAGAAAAAGGAGTAAACAGTAGTAGGTAAAAGACGTGTCAATCATAGCTCAATATATTTCAATTATAACTATCAATGTAAATGGTCTCAGTTCTCCAATTAAGAGAAATAGACTGGCAGAGTGAATAAGGAAGCAAACTCCAACAATATGCTGTATACAAGAAACATACTTAACTCATGAAGAAACTCATAGGCTAAAAGCGAAAGGATAGAAAACAATATTACATGTCCCAGCACCTTAAAAAAGGGGGGGGGGCAGGGGTAGCAATCCTGTTTGTAGACATTCCAAACTTGAAACCAAGATTTATCAAATGAAATAAAGAAGGCCACCACATACTGGTTAGGGGAGAAATTCAAGATGAAGAGGTAACGTTAACAAATATATATGCAACCAATATGGGAGCACCAAGTTATTTAAGACAAATCTTAATGAACAGGAAAAATCTAATATCCAATACCACAATCTTAACAGGAGAGTTTAATACGCTTTTATACCCAAAAGATAGGTCAAGCAGACAAAAAATTAACAAAGAAGTAGCATAACTGAACCAGGTCTTGGAACAAGTAGACTTCGTGGACACAGTGTTCCACCCAAGCACTTCTGAAGACACATTTCTTTGAGCTGTAACTGGGACATTTTCCAAAATTGACCACATACTAGCGCATAGGTCATGCTTAAGTATATGCAAGAAAACAGAAATTATACCATATATATTATCTGAACATATTACAATGAAACTGGAAATAAACGACAAAGAAATCACAAGAGACCCAGAAATACATGGAAATTAAACAATGCCCTTTTCAGCAACCAGTGGGTTACACATGAAATTAAACAAGAAATTCAACAATATTTACAAATTAATGAACATTCAAACACAACCTACCAGAATTTATGAGATGCAATGAAAGCAGTTCTTAGAGGGAAATTTATAGCTCTAAGCTCACACATTAAGAAAACAGAATGAGAACAAACAAATATTCCTATGTAGCAACTAAACTGACTAGAAAAGCCAGAGCAAATAAAATAAAAAAACCCCAACGATGGGAGGAAATTATGAAGACTAGAGCAGAAGTTAATTCAACTGAGACAAAGAAAACAATGCAATAATTTATTAATCAAAAGGCTGGTTCTTTGAAAGATTAAACAAAATTGGTAATCCCCTAAATAATTTCATCAAAAAGAGGAAAGAAAAACTCAAATTCAAGCAATAAGTTGAATTCAGTTGAGATTCAGAAGGTCATTAATAGCTCCTTCAAGAATCTTTACTCTCACAGAACTAAAGAGACAAGACACAAGAAATGGACAGACTCCTAGAAAGGTGCAATTTACCAAAGCTTAACCAAGAACATTTAAGAACTCTCAATTACCTAATGACAGCCAATGAAATACAAAATTAAAAACAAACAAACAAAACTACTAACAATGAAAGTCCAAGTCCTGATGGATTCACCACTGAATTCTACAAGAAATTTAAAGTAGATAGAAGTCTAATACTCCTCAAACTCTTCAATGAAATTGAAAAGAAAGTAATCCTCTCAAAATCATTTCTGGAGGCAAGTATTATACTGATAACAAAACCAGATAAAGATGCAACTAAAAAAGAAAACTACAGAGCAATGTCTTTCATTAACATAGCTGCAAAAATCATCAATAAGATCCTCACAATTAGAATACAACAAATCATTGAGAAGATTATACATCATGACCAGGTAGAATTCATCCCAGGGATACAAGTATGGTTCAACATATGCAAATCTATAAATGTAATACACAATTGTCAATAGAGCCAAATCCAAAAATCACATGGTCATCTCAATTGATGCAGAAAAGGTGTCTGACAAAGTCCAACACTTATTTGTATTCATTGCACTACAGAAAATTGGAATATATGGCCTCTAACTCATACTGATAAAATCATTCTATGAAAATCCAGTGGCTAACATAATTCTGAATGGGGAAAAACTGAAGTCTTTTACTCTCAGATCTGGTACAAGACAAGGATGTCCTCTACCACCACTCCTATTCAATATAGTTCTGGAATCATTGGCTAGAGCCATTAGACAAGAGAATGAAATAAAAGAAATATGAATAGGTAAAGAAGAAGTTAAACTGTCATTTTGTGCAGATGACATGATAGTCTACTTGGAAGACCCAAAAAACTCCACTAAGAAGCTACGAGAATTAATATGTAAATTCATTAACATATCAGGGTACAAAGCCAACACATAAAAGTCAAAATGGATTCTGTGAGATCACCCAGAGTGCACTGGCATATCCCTTTAGCTTGCTGATATCATTGGCACTTTCTCCTCCCTTGTACCCATTTTCATTTTGATCAACCATTCCCACTTGGAGATTCAGTTCCTGCTGTGATTTTTCCACCGCATGCATTCACAGAGACCTAGTGCGCTCTCCCCAAAGCCTTTGATGGAATTTGCTCAGATAAATGCTACAAAATGGTTAGCCCAGCTGGAGCCACATTCTGTCAATTTCCATTCACTTTGGTAATCTACTTAGTTTCTAGGTACCATATGCAAGAACATTTGCAAGTTGGAAACCACAGCCTTAGTTGGAATAGGCCTGGACTTAATGATCTGAGGAATGAGAAATGTGAAGAAGGCAGTGACATTCCCCACGCAATTGATTGCCCCTGCCCCTGCTGGTGGATTTCAGTCCTTAGTATCAGAATCTTGGCTTTGTTGGTTACCCAGAAATTTTTATCTGTGACAATTTTAGGCGTCTGAGGGAGTAAACTCTCATACTGCACAACCATCACTTCTCTAAGCTTATCTTTCATTCATAACGGCATGTTTATGAGGCAGAGACTTCTGGAATGCGGAGAGCATACTTCCTTGTTCTACTTGTCCAATACCATTGTGATCTTACTCTTAGGGATCACTGGTCCTTTTTCTACAGCCGGTGTGATGAGTTTTGCTTATAATTGGCCTAGTACAGAAGAATCAGGAGGCTCTCCAGACCGTCAAAACAGCCATGCAAAAGAGTTTCCAATAACTCTACTAGGATTTAACCATGGCATCTCAACCCTGGTGACTTTAATCCTTTTCGCCTCCCAAGGACCCATTGTTAAATTAATTTTCCATTCTCTCTTTTTTAATTTATTGTTTTGTTTTTGAGACAGGGATTCACTTTGCCGCCTACACTTGCCTCAAACACACAGATCCTCCTGTCTGTCTCCTCTATCTTCTCTTACTGCTTCACCATGGATATTAAATTTCGGCATCAGGTGTGAGAGGAGGGGACTGAAATCCTACTCAAAGCACTGCAGTGGTCTCTCCTTTGCTTTGCCTCTTTCCCTTTTTGTGTGATTTTTTTTCTTTTTGATGAATTTCAGCTTCCTCCTCTCTGTAAATCTGGCAGCCGAAATCAGAGTGAGGGTCATTTAGGTCCATGACTAGCTGACTAAGCGCAGGATCCTGCTGATGGTGATTATTCTGTATCTGGTGGCATTAGGAGATGTTTGCAGACCCTGACGTTGTCAGAACCCTTATCCCTTATAGCAGGTCCATCCCGGAGAAGTCTTGATTTTGTGTCACCCCTGATTAAGGAGGCCTGTCCTCATCTCCTCAGAGTGCAAGGCAGTGCTTTTGTGGGTTTCTGACTGTGGCCTTCTTTGGAAAATGAATGGAAAGGATAACTTTACCTGTCTGTTCTCCTTTTCCTTCGCAGTTTTGTTTTCCTTAAACTAAAGAAATGTAGGCTCTGATCTTAAGTCAGCTGGAGGTTTCAGGGTTATTTGTAGAACTGTTTTATATGTATGTCAATGAATAAACACAGTAGCTACAACCATAAAAAAGAATTCTGCCAGTTTGTCAGATGAATGGAAACTAGATCTTATTACTTTCTTTGTTGTAGTTTATGTACTTCTAAAACTCAGTCTATTATTCTGAAAAACTTATAAAATTTCTAGCAATGTCTCTTGTTCATATTTGAGGCAGTATTGTTCTTCCTAATATCTAATTTAATCATGTCTGTTCTATTCTAATACATACACACACACCTAGCTGTGATAAGTATTTCAAAATGCCTACAAATATTCTTTCTCACACAATTGTTTAAAACAATACATAATTTAATTTTGACTCTTAGAATTTTAATATTTCAGTTATATGATAGTGGCTCAAATGATGACAAAAGAGAAAAACAGCAAAATTCTTCAAATTTGTCATAAGAAAAAATTAAGGATATATATATATATATATTTTTTTTTTTTTGTAAATATTGATCTAGCACTTTATTTATGAACAGGTTAACACAGTCTAAAAGGAACGCATTATAGTAAACATGAAATCATTCATACTATGTAAAATACAGTGTGCCCATGTAAATGAAGGGTAAAAATATTTAAAGATATGAAAATATTATTTGTATGTTAATATCAGTAAAAATTAGGTTATGAATGATTTTGCATGTTTTCATTTTTATTTAAAAATATATACTTGGGATGGTGAGATAGTTCAGTGGTCTAAAGCACCTGCTTATGCAAACTGCAGGGATCATGGCTCTGATCCTCAGAACAACATGCCATGCCAGCCCCTCCACGAAGGTGGGCTGAGCTGGCCACAAATAAATAAACAAACAAACAAATAAAGGAAGTAAAAGAAAAGAAAATAATTTTAAAATAAATTAATGAAGAAATCAGGGGCCCGGCGGGATGGCTCAGTGGTCTAAAGCACCTGCTTGGGAAAGCTTGGGTGGCTTCAGGGACCGCGGTTTGATCCCTGGCACCACATGCTGCGCCGGCCCTGCCCTCGTGGAGGGCTCAGCTGGCCATAAAAATGAGTGAATAAACAAATAAAGGTTCTGAAACAAGAAAAAAATAAATAAAATTAAAAATTCTAAAAAAAAAAGAAATTAATGGGGCCACATTGTTCTTAGATAATTTTTCTCTGCCATTATGGGTAGTCATAAGATATTTTTCTTCTTTTACCAGAAAGGGACTGAAAACTACATAAATTACTTTATGTAAGCAAACTTTTGTTAAACTCTGTGGTTATCAGACAACCAGAACCCGTGAAACTATCAGGTCACAAATTAAGTGAAAGCTGTGGAGTTGTGTAAAATTCAAGGCGTCATGAAGGAAAATTAGGATCTCAATTGAAAAGTCCAAAGTAGAACCAGAGCAGCTTCCTGCCCACATCTCCGCACTCTTCCCTGTCTTATTGTCCTATTCTCTTTTCCACTCCCAAGTATTTTACTAAGATCTTGAATACTGAGGTTATAGGCAAAGTCAATACCTAAGTTCTCCCCGATGGGAAAAGACAATAAATTTAAGCAGGGAAAGAAGAGAGAAATACAGCTACCATCATTTGGAGAACAGAAAATAAAACCAGTTTATGGGTTAGTGGCTATTAGAGGACTATGGAACCTGAAGGTACAGGAGATTGGGCTGGGAGGTATTATGTGATAAAGTCTGCAGTGAGGACAGATGTAGAGACCAAGTGTCCCAAATATAGATACTTAGTACACATGAGTAGAGTGGGACAAACTAAGCCAGTGCAGAGGAAGGTGAGCAGCTCGTGTGGGACCTGACCTCCTGCTGCACTTGCCATAAATGTGCATTTCTTGTGGGATTCCAAACAGGTATGTCAAGTGACATGATGCAAGGATTTAATGCCCACAGTGCTGTTTTATGCAAGATGAATGAATCCTAGCTGGCCAGCATAATGGCAGGGCTGCAATTAGGATGCCACTTGGGCATTCCAGACAGAGGAGTGGGTGCGCCATCTCTCTGGTCCCATAGGGATTCAATTGCACTCCTCGTACCTGTCCTCTTTTAGTTTCTGACTTAGTGTTTAGAAACTCCTTTTGTCACCTTTTAACAATGCCTCGTGTCTTCTGTGTGTACATTAACTTGATTTTCTGTTGTTTTTTTTTTCAGATTTGTTTTCTGCATGTAAGTCCCAATCATACCTTCTTCATTCTTTGCACATTAGCTTTTACCACTAATTATTCAGTTCTCTAAGCAAACATTCTACAGAAAATTAGCTTAATTAACCATACATTGTGATAGTAGAACACATATATTGCTAGAGGGAGTTTTGGTTATTTTTAATATTGAATTAAGTATCTGTGGTTTGACTAAAAGGAAGCTTAGTTATGTTTAAACACGTCATAGTCATCACAGCCTATGTCCTTCCTATGACTAGAAGTTTTATTTTTTAAAAAGTGAGAATTTTGGATATGAAAAATGGCAGCATTGATAAACCTAGATACCACTTACCTTTTGGTTGATTAGGAAATATTTCTAATAAAAATCCAATAAACATAAAAAACTGTGAGTACAAGTATTGATACACTACTAAGGAATAAATAGAATAAGATTGTAGACCTAGGTTGAGTGTGTACCTATGTGTGTGTATGTGTGTGTGTGTGTGTGTGTGTGTGTGTGTGTGTGTGTGTGCATGTTATGTATGCATACAATTTCCTGGTACTCAGTTATACTATGCAGGAAGAAACTGTGTTGCTCTAGAAGGTTAACATTACAAGTACAAAACAAAAGTAGGATTCAAGTAAGAAAATTTGTGAGTTACCAAAGGACAAATAATTAAATAATTTAGATGATTGAAAGAAGGTTCTAGATACTTTGGACCATGATGACTAAAAAATGCTTCTGGTGAATTCGTATATGTAATGAAAATTAATATTAAAAACACCTAGAAATGTTAAAAGGTTTGAAAAGACCTTTGAAACTTTCATGCCTATATATGTTATATATATATATATATATATATATATATATATATATATATACACATACATATCTCAATACATAATATATATATATGCCAGGTTGGCCAAAATGTGAAAAATGTGAAGTAGTAATTGTTGAGACTGATTCCACATTTCTTCAGTGTCTTACTCTGTAGAACAATGAATAAATGACTTCCAGTTTGTTCAGTTTGCCTATATTTGGTGGGGGGCTTATTTGGGTACTGTCTCCGTGTACATCTAATAGCGACTAAATAGCCATTATTTTCTGATAGGTATATAACTACATACAATTAAAAGTAGCCAGGAATAAGGAAAAGAGTATTTTTTTGAAAGATGGCTAATTTGTTCTATGTAGTATTTGGCCACAAATTTTGAAGCTTATTGTAAAAACTATTTTGTTTAAAGAGATTTTATCTTATTTAAAGTCCAAGCAGTATGATTAAAATCTCTTGCAAATGAAAGAAAGAAAAGCTCTAACTCATTTATTATTGTTTTTTATTTCTTAGACAAAGTCTGGGTCTGTAATGACTTTTCCACAGCCAACATTTCTTTTTTTCCTAAGAGGAGAAGCACTGTGTTAGTCCACTTTAATCATGCGTCCTGGGGCCAGCAGTAATGCTAAAGCTGAGAGTCTCCTTTGAAGTATGTTTCTTGGGTATGGGTTAAATGTTTGGAATTATTGTACCAGAATCGGGAACATTTCCGGTAACATTTAAAAATTTCATACCTGTAAAAGCAAAAGAATTAAGTTATGCTGTTTGTCTCCTTTGCTTTGCAGTGCTAATTTAAATAATGGGCCAAATGAATTTATTGACATTTGAAGAGGTTACATTGATACGCAGAATGCACAACTGTGCACGGAGGGATCTGATGAGAGAGCCCGTAATAATCAAAGACGATGCTGAGGCTCTGATGGAAGTTAAGAGAGGAAATACTGTTGGAAATTACATTAAAGTGTGAGAAGGAAGATTATTGGAGATCATTATGGATAGCTGAGGGCCAGAATGTAGCAAGGAAAAATTCAACAACGTATTTCTTGATATCATGCCATCCATCTCCCTCTGCTCATGTTCAGAAATCTGAGGAAAAAAATACCTGTCAGTGAGTTCGGAAAGTAAGACATACACCTTTGCATCTGATGAAGTATGCAAAGGTGGGAGCAGGAAGGTCTGGATATATTCAGTTTACTTAGGAAATGGCACTTGTCCTTCAAGTTACCTCATTTGTTCATCTTATTGCACAGAGAAATGAGTCTGGAACATCATTTGCCTAAGGTAAGAGCCAGCAGGCAACTTCATACTAGAATCAAATATTCTCAGTCCTGCTTCAGGCTCTGTGCTTAATCTCAGTTCATGTTGTACACTTATCTGTTGCTAATATGAATGCCATTAATGAACCTGAAGTTAAGTATGAGAAGAAAAATTCAATTGAATGTGAGGCTATGAGAAAACAATGAATAAAAATACTGGATCTGTCTCTGGTTGTCCTCTACAAATACTAAGAATAGCAAAGGTAGACGAGTCTACCAAGATACTCATCTTCATGCAATGAACTATAAAGCAACAGTGTTACTGGAAAAGTTTTGTTATGGGATTAACTGATATATAATCAATTCCTGACTGAATTACTTTATTGACTTGCTGTGACACTTAATTTTTATCAATCATCACTATCTATTAACCATCCATAAATTATATATTTACTACTAAAATCTATAATATGAATTTTCATAAGAACAACAATCTCTGAAAATATTTCAGACACAGTTCAATGAATTTGATGGATATTATCAAATCACTTCTCATTATACATTTATGTGACACATATCTTTACTCCATACTGATGATTAGACAAGACAATTTTAACTTTCTCATCTATTTATTATCATACACAGTAGTGCAATATCCATATTTTTAACAAAATTTTGAATATACAGTATAGTATTAAATATATGCATGTTTGTGTACAGTAAATCTGTGGCACCCCTTTTGTTCTAGCATGACTATCATTCTATACCTACTGACTGGTACTCCCCACCACTGCCATGGCCTTACCTTTCACCGGCCACTGGCAGCCGCCATTCTACTTTTATGACTTGAGTTTTCTCCCAAGAGTGAATCATGTAGTACTTGCACCGAGTTAGCTTATTTTACTCAGTAGAGTCTCCATGTCCATGTAGGCTTTTGAAAATGGCTGCATTTCCTTTTTCTAAAGGCTAAATAAGATCTCACTATCTGAATATAGGATATCTTATTCATGCATTCACCAATGTTAAAGTTCTTATCAACTACGGATTATTGTGAAAAAATACTACAGTGAGGATGAAAATAAAAACAACTTGAGATTTTGATTTTAGTTCATTTGGACAAATACCTAGGATTGCATTGGCTGAATCACATGGTTGTTCTGAGTTGTTCTTGTTGCTTGTTTCGAGACAGGGTTTCACTATGTAGTTCAGGCTGGCCTCAAACTCCCTTTGTGGCCTTGAGCATGGACTGTTCTGTTTTTAAGTATTTGGCAATGGCTGTACCAGTTTACCTTCTCATCACGGTGCACAGGTATTTTGATTTTCTTCACAGACTTATCGTGATGTACTATCACCTGTATTTTTCTTTTTACTATGACCATGCTATTAGGTAGGTTGTGGTATACCACTGAAGTTTAGGCTTCATGGTTAGTGATTTTCAGTATATTTTATATTTATTAGTCATATATACATCTTATTTGAGAAATATTTAAATTTCTTACCCATTTATTTAATTTTTGTTTTTAAGATATAGGCTTTTCTTACATATTTTAAGGTTGATCCTTCACTGAGCATGTGGTCTGCAAATCTTTCCCCATTCTATAAAGTGCCTTTATATTCAGTTGTTTCTACTGTTGTAAAGAAACTTTTTAAGCTATGTGTTTCTGTTATTTATTTTTATCTTTGTTGTATATTCTTTTAAGGCTTTTAAGAAATTATTTTTCAAGCCAAGTATCACCACGCTTCGCTTTTGTGATTTCTTTTTAGAGTCATATTTATAATGTCTTACATTTAACTATTCCTATTTGAGTTGATTCTAGAGCATGTTACATTATTAGGATTAATTTTACCTTTTGCCTGTGTGCACATACATTTTCTCAAAACTGTTGACAATGGACTTGCCACACTTATTGAAGTGTGAAATTTTTGACTTTTCCATTCTGTTCTGTTCTATTCTGTTCCCTTCGCACTTCTGTCTGCCCTTATCCCAGTACCATTTTCCTTTGTATGATGTAGCTTTGTAATACACTTTGAAGGGAGGAGTGAGGAAGATTTCATCTTTATTCTTTTTCTCAGTTTGTTTTGGCTCTTCGTACTCTTTGTGGTTCTATAAGAATTTTACAGTTAATTTTTCTGCTTTTGATTGTTTGCTTTGCTTTGTTTTGTTTTGTGGTACCAGGAACCAAATTTGGAACCTTGCTCTTCCTGGGCAGGACTTTAGGCTGCTCAGCTATATCCCCACCCTGATTTTTCTACTTTTTTTTTTTTTTTTTTTTTTTTTTTTTTTTTTTTTTGTGGGACCAGGGTTTGAACTCACAACGTTGCACTTTCCAGGTAGGCACTTGTGCCATGGAACTATCTCCCCAGCCCCTGATTTTTCTACTTTTGAGATAAAAATTCTATTAGAATTTTTATATTGATTGCATTGATTCTATAGATCACTCTATATAGTATGGACATTTAAGAATATCCTACGGATGGGAATATATCTTAGTGGCACAAGTTCCTGCCTGGCAAGCCCAAGGTCCTCATTTTGACTCCCAGTATCAAATATAAGACAAAATAAAATAATAAAAAGAATATTCTTCTAATTCATGAACAAAGGAAGCTTTTCTATGCATTCTTAAGTTTTTAAGCAGTATATTGCATGCATTTAGTACATAAGTTGTTTTCTTTTTAAAATTTATTCCATGTTTGATGCCACTGTAAAAAGAATTGTTTTCTTAGTTTCTTCAATGGTGTTAATTTATCTTTGAATATTGGTGTAAATCTTTGCAGAAACCCTTTTATCCTGAGAATTCTTTGTTATGAGCTATTTGTCTCACTATTAGTCATCAACCTGTTCAAACATTGCTTATGTATTGCTCAATATTGGTACACTCTATGTTTCTAGAAATTTACTTAATTTATCCAGGTCATCTAAGTTATTCTAATATTTTTCTGATTATAATAGCATTTTATAATTACCTTAACTTCTATGGCATCATTTGTAATGTGACTTCTTTTTGATGTGTATTTCAGATTTCATCAGCATACATAAATTTGCTAATACTTTTGGTTTAAAAATACATTTTAGCTTTGTTGATTTTCCTTTGTTTTTACTTTTTCTTTGATTAATTCTTGCTCTAATATTTATTACTTCCTCCTGCTAACTTTTGGCCTTAGTTTGTTCTTTACGGTATATCATTATTTTGTTTACATCAAATACTTCTTTTTCACAATCAACATTCATTATTAAACATGTTCTTCTTAGAGTAGGTTTTGCAAACTTCTTCTTCTTCTTCTTCTTCTTCTTCTTCTTCTTCTTCTTCTTCTTCTTCTTCTTCTTCTTCTTTTTGCAATACCAGGAATTGAACTAAGGACCTTATGCTTGCCAAGCACGCACTTATTCCACTGAGCTAACTCCCTAGCTCCTTCAGAGTAGGAGAGAATAAGGAAACAGGGCATTGTGAAAATGAAGTGGAAGCTGAAATTTGACCAGGGAGGAGGAAGGCAGAACACAACATGACTTCCAGTGGCCTATCACCCCCATGACAACAGAGCAGAATTTTAGTAAGGCAGAGAACACCCATCATTTCTCACAAATTTCCTTTTTGAGGACAGATCCCTTGATTGTTCAGTAAGAGCTCATTCTTAAGTTTCTACGTAGTTGTGGATATTCTTGTTTTTTTCTGTTCATTTCTAGTTTCATATTATTGTAGTGAAAATGTACTTGGTGTTATTTTAGTCTTCTTAAATTTTTGATTTTAACTTATGGCTCATGAAGTTGTGAATACCCAAGATTGAATGACACTGTGTATTCTTGACAAGAATGTATGTTCTGATATGAGGTGGAATGTTCTGTCTGTGCCACTTGTGTCCATTCACTGTAATTACCTTTGTTTCTTATTGATCTTTACTGTGGATATTATATCCATTACTGAAAATAGAGATATGTAAATCCTATAATTATTATGTTAGTATTAGCTGTCCTATCATTTCTGTGCACATTTGGTCACTCTCATGATGGTGACATATGCTTTCATAACTCTATCTTCTTGATGAATCATAATAAGGTATTTCTCTTTCTCTCATGACAATTTTGGTTTTGTCTATTTTGTCAAGCTACAATACTCTCTGTTGCTTATAATTTGCATAAGATAACTTTCCTATCCTTTCACTTTCAATATATAATTGTCCTTAAGGCTAAAATGAGACTTCTGTTGACAGCACATATATTTCTGGGGATAGTTATTATTTTTCCCTTTTTTTTTGAGTCCTATACAAAAATGAAAATGACACACCTACTACATCTGAAGCACAACAACATTCTTTGTTTGCCTGTATATCTACTTTTATGAATGAGCTTTATATTTTCATACGCTTTCGCGTCTGCCTAGCACCCTCATTTTAACGTCAAGGATGTTCATAATCATGTTTTGTAGAACAAGCCTGCCAGGAAGGAACTTCCTCAGTTTTTTATTTATCTGCCTGAGCTCCACTTCTCCTTTAACTTTAAAGGCCGTTTTTTTGTTTTCTTTTCTGGATAGAGTAGCCTAAATTGGCATTTCTCTCCAGTTCTTTGAATATGTTAAGTTGTTCCTTTTTTGCTTATGAAGATTTTTCTGAGAAAAAGAAATGTTGCTAGTCTTGTGAAAGCTCTCTTTTCTCTGAACAATTGATTTGCTCTTGTTTTCGAATAATTGGCTTTGACTTTGAATTTAAATAATAGTTAAATCATCATATATTTGGTATATGCTTCTTTAGGTTCTTCCTGTCTGGGTTCTTTTAAATTTACTGAATCTGGATGCTGATTTCCTTTTCAAATTTGAGGAGTGTTCTATTGTTTTTCAACTAGTATTTCTATCATACTCTTTTTCTCTTTTCCTCTGGAATGCTCACAATTTTAATATTATCCTTAGCTTTTTTCTTTTTTCTTTCATTTTTCTGTTTGGTCTTACGACTGGATTGTTTCTTGTAGCCACTTTTGCAATTGCTGATTATTTCTTCTTCTGTGTTAAGTTCGCTGGTAAATTAGTCTCTTGAGCTTTTCAATTCAAAAAATATTTTTCATCTTTAAAATTTCTATGAAAATGTTATTTATATTTTCTCCTTTTAACATAATTTTGTCTATGTATATTTTTGCTGATGGTGGTTGCAAACCTTTATATTTTCTACCTTCAATTCTTTTCAGGAAATTTACAAACCTCTTATATTTAAAAAAAATCTATTTATTTATTGTTTTGCTTTTAATTTATTTTTATTAATATTAATGTCAAAGAAATAGCAATGAGACAGTTTCATCACACGTTAGAAGGCCAGATACAATAATGCATTGCATATTGTTGTCTTCATTGTAGTTGTTCAGAGTACAAGATGAAGACATGATTTCTTGTCTAAGTATCATTAGTACATATTTATTTATTTATCTATTTATTTACAGGGTGCAGGGCCTTTCTACACAGCTCAGACTCATGTGGCTCCTCCTGACCCAGGCTCCCCAGTGCTGGGATTGCAGGCCTGTGCCTTCATGCTCACATTTGGGCCTCACACAGTATGAAGGGAGTTTCCGAGCCCTCATGGCATGTGGTACCGTGAATGAACCTGGATCTCTGTGTTTGCCAGGCAGAGACACTTAGACTGCTGAGCTATGTCACCACCCCATACTTATAATTCTAAAAGATTAGTTTTATAAGTTTTTTTTGTGTTAATTGGATATGTTTGTTTCTTCTTGTACCTTGTAATATTTTGTTTCAATCTGTACCTTTGAGAAAACAGCTACTTGGGGCTGGCAAGATGGTTTAGCGGCCTAAAAGCACCTGCTTAGGAAAGTTTAGGCAACCACAGGGACTGTGGTTCAATCTCTGGCATGACATGCTTCACCAGCCCCACCCCCAGGGCAGGCTGAGCCAGCCTAAAGGAAAAAAAAAAAGGAGTCCACACTGAGTATGGTGGCACTAAGCACGAGGCTTGTACTTCGGATGGAATACAGAGGGAAAGGGAGGTTCACTGCTCTTCTTTCCCATTGGCAAAGAACTGTTTCTTGTCTGCCATGGTCCTCTTGTTATGTCCCCTGCCTTGGAGCCAGTTGACTAAGGACTGAAACCTCTATGAACTGTGAATTAAAATAAAATTATCCTCTTTTAACTTGTGACTATCAGGTATTTTATCCAAGCAATGGGAAAGTAACTAAGACACTCTTTCTGATATATTTCAGTTGTGCTGTAGGTTTACAGAAGCTTTTGTAACTCACCCATGTCCTCCAGGCCTCAAAAGTAGGCTAATCTTATCAGCATCAGACTAAGATAAGAAAGAATGAAATACTTTGAGAGGCTCATCAAAACAATGTATCATTTGATGCGCATTGACTCTTGTCTTTATATTCTGATGGGTAAAATGTCATGTTACACCAGCCTCTACTATTCCAGTTTTGCTGGAGCTATAGGATGTCATTAGTTCATTTTGTGCTTGATACCCTCCATTTCTCTAGAGTATTCCAGGTCCCCCGAAAACTTCAGAGGGACATAGCATGAAGAAGACTTCTATTCCTTAAAATCCCCTTAAAATATCTGAAGGTTGGATACATGTTTCAGACTTTACTTTCCCTCTTTATGTCTAAACTAGAAGCTCAGAGATTTCTTCTGATGTACCACATCAACTCAGGGTAAAAGGACTGTGGTAAATACCATGAACTTCCTTATCAGTTTCAATGTGATCAGTATCACAGATACACAGCTGGCAGAAAGTTTTAGTTGGTTTTTGGATTTCTCACATAAGGAATTGCTCAATGAATAATTGTTGATTCAGTATACTTGTTGGAGCTTGAGATGGAAGGTCTAGGACTTCTTACTCTTCTATCTTTCAGAGTAAGATTGCTTACATTAGTAATCATTTACAGCTGGTTAATCATTTCACAGCTGGTTAATGTTTGAATTGATACATACCCAGGTAATTTGGCCTTGTAAATTTCACTTGAAGTTATTGATCTTGGGTACTACTCTATGAGATTTTATATATAAATTTTAGTAGAAATATTTACTACATCTTATTATACAGATTTTTTCCATCTCTACTCCGTACAGAACTTTCACTTACTTTAAAATTGGTGTTGCAGAGAAGGTAGTAGAAGCTTATGTATATAAGGAAGGATTTGGATTATAGAACATAAAGCTAGAATTTTAAAGACTATAAATTTTATCTTGAAATTCTCAAAGAGCAGAAAATTCAATTCATTTTATAACTATTTATGTCAATGAACATAATTTGGACATCATATTGAACATTGAAAGGAAAGAAAATGATTTTATTTCATATATACTTAACAAAATTAAATTCTATTTGTGATTGTGCACTGATTCCTACAACCAATAAAACAATTCAGTCTAGAGTTTTTTTTTTTTTTTTTTTTTTTTGTCTTTTTGAGACAGGGTCTCGATGCACAGTTCATGCTGGCCTTGAGCTCACTTTGGTAGCCCAGAATGGTTTCGAACTCACATCTATCCTCCTGTCTCAGCCTCCCAAGTGCTGGGATTACAGGCGTGAGCCACCACGCTCTGCTCAGTCTACAGTTTTTAAAGTAGGACTTTTCAAATCTATATTTTCCATCAAATTCTATGAGATCACTATCAAGTCCTTAGTATTTGGTAGAGTTTGAAAAAATAGGTTCATGATCAGAACTTCTGAGATTATATTTAAAAGTTTGATATTTTTCAAAAGAATAACTCTTAATTCTTTAGTAGTTAAATTATGTTTTGAAGTTTTATGCTTCCACTCTTTATTTATGTCAACTGCCTCTATGTGCAATCCCATTTAACAATAACTTCTCATGTACCTTGAACAATTTTCTGATATAAATTCCATCAAATTCACATAATGTAATTCTTGCACAATCCTAAAGTCATGTATATGTATAAGATAGCTAAAGTAACTACTAGTGCTGATTGATTAGCAAAGGGAGATGTTACTTTAATCCTTCACATGATTAAACTTTAAAATCATCTTAATAAACAGGACTTTTTAGAAAAATATGACCTATAAATCATAAAGTAAAAGTGAACCTCTAATCATTTAAAATAATATATATCTTAATATATATTTATACTCTTTTTATGTATTTGGCTGTTGCAGGGTCTCATTGTGCAGCTCAGACTTGTAGTGATCCTTCAGCTTTGAACTTTCTCAGCACTGGGATTACAGTCATGTGCCAATATGCCTGGACTCTGAGCAGGTCAGACTACCCTGGCGGAGTCCCTGGTATGTGGTGTCAGGGATCAAACCATAGTCCCTGGGCTTGCCTAAACTTGCCTAAGCAGTTGCTTTAGTCCACTGAGCTATCTCGCTGGCTCCCACTGTGATTCTTTTAATCAAGTACAAATTACTGAAGAATATTTGCTTTTTTCTTTTGTTACTTAGCTAGACTGATGAGCAGGGAAAACTATATAGATAGTTTAGCCTGAGCATCCTATGGTATTTCTCACTATATTACTCAAGATGTAAGAGAATTACTATAACTTTTAATTGTAGCATTTTATGTTGAATCTAAAACACTTTGGGTCATGTTTCCTAGTTCTGTAAAGCAATAAAAGTGACAACACTTCAAATCAATGTGCCAGTACTTTATTAATAACTAGAAAAGTTATGCTATATTTACTAGAAGAGTTGTTTTTAATTTATTTTGACATAGATTTTTGATAGTTTTCTCATTCCACATGTTAAACCAATCACTTAATATAATTAGTTGTTTACTTATTTCCAGAAAGTTTTTACACAGTTTTCAGAGTCATTTTGTGTTGTAATTATTAGGGTCTGTTTTATTTCTTGGTTTGTCTAAGTTATGTCAGAACCATCAGTGATGCAGTAGTTATTAAAATTGCCCTATTATTTTCAAAACTTTCTTCTAAGCATTTGTTGCATATTCTATAACTTTTGAGGCTACCCTTTAAAAATTTACATAGAAACTGGCAATAATTTCAACCCTATATATTACTTGATCAAAAGTAATTGTTAGAGATCATTCTGATTTCACGTAAGTTAAAAAGATGTGGGAATCAGCCACATATGATAGTTTACAGCTGTCTGAGGGAGACATAATTAATATATTAAGGCTAACTGGGAAAAAATTAATGTATTTAATATAATGCCACAGAACTGTGCTGTTAGTTCTGCCTTGTTCAAAATGATCATTAACAAACTAGCTAACGAGGTTTTGGCATTACATGTTACATCCAGTGGAATGAATGTGAATAAATACATAAAAAGTGCAGTATCAAAGAAGGGCTTTATTAAGTGTGTATATAGAGCTGCTTTATGCGCATTGTTACCTCAGTCACAGGGAAAGTTTCCACTTTTCTTGTTAAGGGACAAAATCCTCACTTTGTGTTCTCACCTCAAGAAAGTATCCAGGATCAAGCCTATGTAGGAGAATAGGTGGGGAGAGTTGTGGTACAAGGTTTGCCTTGACGGTTCAGTTGGAGGGTCATAAGTAGGCAATGAGTTGGTGGGCAGAATTCACAGAGGACCCAATGCTTTTGAAAATATAAATTTTGTTTGAAACCGTAGTGTATGATGAAACTCTTTTATCTTCTTAATGTTGATAATGAGTTGAAGAGTCCCTCTACGGGTTCCTTGCCACCTACTTTGAGATTTGCATTTAATTTAACATCTTTGGTGTTTGCCACTTGGGATCTTAAGGTCTCAGCTGAAGTATCCATTTTAGTATGCTACTACATTGGTGTCCTTAAGATGCTTCTAGGCAAAGAGACTATTTGTGATTGGAGTATGATGATTACTAAATTTTCAGTCAGAAACTTCAGCTGTTTCCTAAGCTTTCCTAAGCAGCTCCTGTAGACCGCTGAACCATCTCACCGGCCCTGAAATTTCAGCTTCTGAGTTGGACTCTAAAACAATTCTCTACGTATGAGACTTTTCTCTGATTTTTGTTTGCTTTATCAATGTACACACAGTACTAAAAAGTACTTATATCAGCATTTTATGTGAATAGTTCAAACAGTTCATAGCATCCTTCTAACAAATAGAACACTTTCGAACTTAAAGCATAAAGTGACATTCAGTTGAGGAAGAAATATTAGTGTAGGTATAGAGATTATTTATTCTCAAGAACTGAAAATAATTAACAAATTATAGATAGATGCTTTCTATTGTTTGTATCATATTACTAGCAGCATGATTCAAAACTAAAAATGGCAGAATGTGTTGGATTCCTTGAGGGGGACAATATAATATGTAGTTTTGGATGCAGCATTTGTCCTTAAATTTTTCTTCATTTGAGAGTACTTTTCTTCATATACGATTAGTCTTAAAATTTCCTTTAGCATTAAGATAATTTCACTTATTTTTAAATTGCTATACATAGAAATTGTACAAATCTATGATTACATAGTGTGATTTGATGATTCATTTGTTACATATTAATAAAATTAATGTGTCTATTACATCAAATACTTATTATTTTTATAATAGTACATTTTTTCTCATATCTCTTTTGAAAATAGACAATGCCATATTTAAACTATAGTCAGCCAACTAGGCAATGGAACACCAAAATGTATTGCTTTTATCTAACTTTTCCCTATCTTCTCTTTAGTTTCCCCTCTTCCTCTATAGCCACTAATCTATCTTTACTTCCATGAGAATAACATCTTAAGATTTCATGTGGGAATTATACATGGGGTTTTTAAGTGTGTGGTTTGTTATGGTTTATTAATGCATAAAGTATATAATTATAATCTATAATAACAAAGGTGCAAGATCCTTGCAATGAAAATTACAAAAACAAAAACGAAATCAACTGAAGACCCTCAAGAAAATTTTATTGTCAAAGTGTTCATATCATCCCAAGAAATCTACCTATGTAGGGCAATTTCTAACAAAAGGCCAGGGAAAAGTTATTTAGGGAAGTAGTAAAAATAATGCTGAAATTTTCACTGAATCACACGAAATCTTGAATAGCTGAAGCACTTTTAAGCAAAAAGAGCAAAGGTAGAGACATCACAGTACTTGAGTTGAAACTAAATTACAAAGCTGTATCAAGAATCATGGTGTTTACTAAGAAACAGACACATGTGCCAATGGAACGGAATACACAGCTCAGAAAAGAATGTGTGGCTATATAGCCAACAGGTATTAACCATAATTAAGAACTCACTTAAGGATAGAACAGCTTCCTCAATAAATTACCTTCACACACAGAAATGGGCCTTCACTTAACTACAAACATGCCTAAGTATTCAAAAATAAATCATCTCAGAGAAATTGAGAGATTGTACAGGGTATCACATATTAATCAGCAGAACTGCAAGGACTTTGCATTTATTATTCTAGGACCCTTGTTTCCAGTATTCAGAATATTTGTCTTTTTAAATTTCTTTCATTTGTTTTCAATAATAAATACATGTTCAGTTTTACTTCAAACACTTAGCTTTTATCAGAAGTTTTCTTTGAACAGTTGTTTATTGTGATATTTCTGTGAAAAGTCTAAAAATGCTTAATTTGAAAATGACTTTTCTCTAACATTTTCTCTCTGGTACTGATCAGGAGGAATGTATTACATGCACTCATTCCTCTGGTCAGCGTTTCATGAAAACTAAGAAACAATATGGCTCCCAGTGTAGGGATCAGACTGGAGGCAGATGGTGCCTGGTAGCACGATGGTATCATGATTAAGGTTGTAAGTTGCTAGCTGTGGTGCTATTTGGTGTCGTCCCTTGGTGGTGAGTCATACTTTTTTTTTATACTCCTAATTTTGGTGTTTATATCTTTGGAACATGAATTAGTCATATTTGTCTACAAAAACAGTGAGTTTATTTAGAGATTTTAAAGTTTAACTTTCGTATTTGTTCTAAAGGCTATTCTCCAATTTGTCATTACTTATTTTCACCTTAACATAACTGAAAGTTTCATTATATGTAGCTTTGGCTTTTAATTAGGAAAGTGATTGTTTTGGTATTTCTTAAACAACTGAAGAAAGAAAATACAAAGCTTTTGTTAGAAAAAGTCTGTGAAGAAGCCACAAAGTCATTAATAGAGACAAAGTTTGGATTCTGCAAAGGTTAGTGACTTATATTGGCTGAGATTATTTTCAGCCAGGATTGTGTTTATCATGAAGTGTTTCTGAATGCTTTCTTGGGAATCTCTTAGTTAACCTAACAAATTATTTCAGGTGCAATCTTTATGCTTAACTAAGTAGTGTCATAAAGGTGAAAGAATTTGTTTTCCTTTGATTACAATAAATTTACTAATATAAGAGAGGAAATCAAATTGTTCAGTTTCCTTTTGATGTTTGCATTTATTTTAGTTAAAAGACAGTGGCAAAAGTTCAACATTATGACAGTTGATCATAGGGAAACAACTCTGTGCTTATTTGTTGATTTAAACATAAAACTGGCATCTTGCATCTAACCGGAAGTGTTTCAGGTTTGTAGGTGCTTTTGATATAAAGGAACGGGTATCTGTTCAGGGATGTGGAGTGAGGAGGATCGCAAACATTTCTGCTCTGCTCCTCCTGTGTCTATGACACTGCAATGAGCAGACACAGAAGTGCGTGAAGCAAGTGCAATTTTATCTCACTCTATGTTTAGATTACATTTCAAACTGTCAGAAGTGGCTCAGCATAGATTCCCCCCAGCATGGCAAATTAGGCTATTTTAATAGCTGAAAATATCATCTTGATGAAAATTTTATATTTAGTTTAGTTTAGTGTCTCTGAAAACAGGGTCACTGCATCACAGTGCCTATGCAGGAGCGTGACTGCCCACCCCCACACGCTGTCTCAAGGAGTTGGCCGTTGTCTGGCCATCCTACAAGATCAAATTGCTGTGTTAGGTCTTCAGTGAAAGCAAACCCAGCAGTACCTCTTCTTCCCATCTCCAAATGGGAAAAACATCAATCTCTGCAGGTTTGGGCACTTGTGTGTTTTTTCTTGCAGTGCAATAGTTATCAAAATTACAATAAACTCAGTTGAGGGTAGGGACAAGTTTATTTGATTTTGTATCACACTGCTACCTTATTTATTTACTTAGGGACTGGGGTTCAAACTCATGACCTTGCACTTGCCAGGCAGGCACTTGGCCACGGAGCTCTCTCCCCAGCCCTCTCACACTGCTACCTTGCAAGGACCAGGATTCTAGGAAGTAGTCAATGAATCTTTCTTAGTCAGAGGATTTATTTTTTCTCTTTAAAAAAATGTATTTGGTACAGGGTTTTATTATGCAGCTCAGGCTTATAGTGATCTGCATGTTTTCAGCCTCCCCAGCACTGGGCTTACAGTCATGTGCCACCACACTCTGTCTTGTTGGTCTGTTGGTCACGCTTGGAGGCGGGGCTGGACTCCAGGATGTGGTGCCAGGATGGGGGGACTTCTTTTTTCTTTTTCTTTTTTTAACAAGACAATTGCATCGCTGCTCATATTACTTCAGAAGTTTATAAAAGTGCAGCCAAGTATGTGACAGTGATCATAGCTTCTGCCAGCTGGGCAATTCCTGTGAGTCTCCTGCAAAATCTCACTGCCTGAGCCCATTCTGGTCTACCTTTTGATATCTATCTATCAGTATCTGTTGTGGGTGGCGATTATGACAGAGATTCTGAGATATACAGTTAGCGAAACTTTAAGGAATCAAGTTGAGCTGCTGAAAAATGGCACAGTGAACTTAGGAGATCCTCACTGTGTTGTCAAAGGTAAGAAGAGCCCAGCTCTGGGCTCAGCTCAGGGAAGTTACTGGAACTGGTAAAATTTTAGAGGCAACAGGGGTTACCTATGTTAGCGACCACAGTGCGCCAACTTCAAGATGGCCGCTTCCTACTAGTCCACCACACAATTTGAGGTGACACCTGTATATGACCTTAAGGAACTCCTGACACACAGGAGTGTAGTGTATATAGGAATGATGAAGGAAGGAATAAACAAATAATGAGGTAAAATGTTATTGTTATAGCATCAGCATTTCGGTAGCACATTATGCATTTTTTAATTTATTTGTTGTGAAATGCCTATCGATGTGACTGCTGCCTGAAAAATACCTTTTGCTTCATTTTTCACGATTCTTCAGTGTTGATTCAGTGCCACCCACTGCCTATAGGAAATATCTCAATAAGGAAGTAGAAAGGCTATCATTTTTCTGATAGAAGTAAATTTTTAACACACGAGGGTTGGAAAATAATGATACAGAGCTTTGAGAAGATAAGCAATGATCTGCAAATCTTGCAGTGTACCTTTATCTGCTTACGAAGACCCGTTGCTCCCGCGATTTAGACTCTTTCCTGTCTTTCTTTTTGATTTCCATGTTTTCATATATGTCTTAGTCACCACATATTTATATTATGTGCATTAAATTTGTCAATATTTAAAAATTCCTTGGGCCGGCGGGATGGCTCAGTGGTCTAAAGCACCTGCTTGGGGAAGCTTGCGTGGCTTCAGGGACTGCGGTTCGATCCCTGGCACCACATGCTGCGCCAGCCCTGCCCTCCGGGCGGGCTGAGCCTGCCATAAAAATGAGTGAATAAACAAACAAAGGTTCTGAAACAAGAATAAAAATAATAAATAAAATAAAAAATTCTTAAAAAAAAATAAAAATTCCTTGTTATGTTAGAAATAGAAGGCAAATAAAAACACATCAGTTCTTGTTTGGAAAATTTGCAATTAAGTTGTAGAAATAGATGGCAAAATTAGAATTTAATACTTGAGTGAAATTCAGGCTTGAGGATGTATGGTAATGGCACAATCAAACTAAAATGTATTTAATTTTCAGAGTGGGCTTATGGTCAAAAGGATTCAATTAATTGACAATGTATTGATTAATAAATTTTCAGAAAAGTGTTGTTAGTAGTCATGAAATATACTGTAAGTACATTTTCAGTGATCTAAACTTTATCTTATGTATTCTATTTTTGTGAACAATTTTAAACACTTAAGATAAGCATAATTCCTTATTAAATTCTGAATTTGCTCCATATACTCTATTTTTTACCCAAGCTCTTCTGAGTATGGTGTGTTGGAAGCAGCACCGTTCTAAATTAGAAGTAAATTGGAAAATTTACTTTCATTCTTTGGTAGTGACAGAAATGCAATGTTGCCATATTTTTGAAAATTGGCATCTCCTGTGCCACAGTGGATACTCTAGGTTTATATTTAGCTGTGAAGCTGATATTGGGAGTGATTGCCTAGATTTTTACTATGAGTAAACACAAATGTAATGTAAGAGCACATTTTGCCCCACTTAAACGCATAGAGAGTGGTGCCGCCCGCTAGGTTCACACTTGACTCATCCTTAGCTCACGCCCCGGTACGTGCCCAGACCCACTGTGCCAACCTCCCACAGCTTCTGTTCCCACTAATGCACAACTAACTCCACATGGTACAAAACCCACCTCTCCTCAGACCAGCAGGAGCGCTCTCATGTATTTCCACAAAGATATGCAAGAAAGCACACACATATCTCGCCCACACAGCTTGGAACTGTCATGCAGGATGAAGTACAATCTATTCTGGTTTCATCGTCTTGCTTTCCAAAGGTGAGTGGGAAGATGTGGAGATGATGGTGCTGTAATAATCTCTCTGGCCAACCGCTCTTTAAAAATATTTAGCAAATGCGTTTGTAGAGCTGTTCAGTCTCTGAAACTAACTTTGATATTGTGGGGATTGATATACTCAATGCTTCCTTTTTTTTAAATTCGTGGTATCTTGACATCTATTCTCCATTATCATCAGTTGTTTCCTCACAAAAATGCTTAGTTTCTATCGTGAAAAGCAGCTGCTTTTGCATTTCAAATGTCAACAAACCTTATTATTGCCAACGTTTGAATTCTAGCTAAAAGCAAAATAAAACCAAGACAATGAACTGGAACACATCCAAGTCAGGGTGCTTCACAGATAGCGCCTTTGCAACACGAAGGTAATTGTTAAAACAAAATGCAGGAGTGGGAAGATGTCCTTTAGGCATTCAGGTTTCTACAAGCTGCTTAAATTTCTGCATTAATGTATCATCTGAGTTTTGTGGCTCTAACCTGGGTGCCAAGAGACCTGGATCCTAATCTCATGTCTATTGCTTATTTCCTGTGTGATGTGGGAAAAATGTCTGTGTTGCTGATTGCCATTTTCTTTATCACTAAAACTGGGCTGCCAAATTTCTAAGAGTGTGTGTATATATATATATATATATATATATATATATATATATGCATCATAACTTAGCTGCAAATCCATACCCATATATATTTGTATTAAATGTAAATAAAGGAGCCAGTGAGATAGCTCAGCAGACTAAGCACCTGCTTAGGAAAGCAAAGGGATCAGAGTTTGATCTCTGTCATCCACATGCCATGCCAGCCTCACCTGCAGTTGCACTGAGCTGGCCACAAAGTCAGAGTGAGGTGGAGCACGCCTGTAATCCCAGGGCTGAAAACAGGAGGATCACTACAAGTCTGAGTTGCTTAGCAAAACCCTCTACCAAATACAGAGATGTAAGAAAAACTGGAGTGTAAAGGGAGCTAAACTTTTAGAATATATGATTATAATTACATTAGCTAATCTTCTAGTATTAAAGTGTGAGACCTTGTTTTGTATTCTGTTATTTTGTAGCTATCGATGTTAGAAAGAAACAATATCTTTCCTTTATTTGGTACCAGGGATTGAACTCAGAATCCTGAGCTTTCCAGGCAAACATTTACTCTACAGAGATATCTCCCTGGCCCTAGAAAGCAACAATATTTTGTATACATCCTCAAACTAGTAAATGGTATAGGGCCGGGGAGATGGCTCCGTGGCACAAGTGCCTGCCTAACAAGTGCAAGGTCATGAGTTTGAACCCCAGTCCTACAAAAAGAAAAAAAATAAAATAAATGGTATAACTAAACATGTATTTTTGCAATGTAACATTACAAGTTGCCAGGGATTGAATTCTCCGACAAGATGGTCTTTAATTATAATTTCCATATCAAATATTTAAAAAAAAATAGTTAATATTTAAAGAAATCATATGCTTTCATACTAGCAAAATAATTACATTGACCATGTAAGACAATCTACTTATGCAATAATCAGTTTTATTTTTAGAAATCTCTATTAAATCATGAAATAGTATACCTTTTATGTGGATATTTGTACATATTTCTCTTGCTAGTTTCTTTTGTGATTAAACAGTATGAACTTTTTGAGACCTCTTCTTGCTTCCCTTGCTTATGTTGGCAAATTATTTTCAAAAAATTTGTCGGCAATTATACTTTTACCTCATGTAGTCGGTTCTGTCAACATGAGAAATTAAAAGCTTAACTAAATCTAACTAAATTGGTTCAGCAAATCCATACGTAGAATGTGGGAGTCCCACCCTGGAGTGACTCATTTCTTAAAGGATATAAAAGCAAATTGTGGAAAGATGAAGAGTTCCATTTTTGTGGGGAGGTGCTCTAGTCTTTGTGTAAAGCATTGACATTGCCTGCCGGCTTCTAGCGCAGACTCTTGGGCTTCCACCTAGGATCCTTCAGCATTCCCATGTAAACTCATTGGCCTCCTGATATAGCCTTCTGTTGCCAACCCATCAGCCTCCTGATCTGGACTTGCATGGAGCATGGCAGTGAGCTCCAAACCTTGGACGGAATTCTTCAGTCTCCAGCATGTAGATGTCCTCTGCATGCTTCCTCATCCAACCCTGTGAATTAACATCATAAGCCAATTTTGTAATTTCTTATATATTTATACATCTCATGTTATATCTGTATCTCCACCTTGACTGACGTTCCTGAAGAGGTTGTCTGACCCATCACCAATCCCACCATGAAATTATCATTCATATGGATACTTGCCAGTTTTATTAGTAATAAAAGAAATTCATATTATATATATATATATATATATATATATATATTTGTCTTTTTGAGGCAGGGTCTTGCTATGTAGTTCAGGCTGGCCTTGAGTTCACTTTTGTAGCCCAGGCTGGTCTTGAACTCACACCAATCCTCCTGCCTCAGCCTCGCGAGCACTGGGATTACAGGCATGTTATTTTGTTTATATTTGAATTTATTTAATTTTATTTAAGGCAAGTATCTGGTTTCATGCCATTTTTTACATTTAAGAACTGAACCTCTCTGAGCTGTGTTCTGTGTGATGAAGTAAAGGTCTATTGGGAAATTTCTCCTAAGTGCTACAATTTTTTTTTTAAATTTTATTTATTTATTTTTTCTTGTTTCAGAATCTTTGTTTATTCACTCATTTTTATGGCCGGCTCAGCCCGCCCCGAGGGCAGGGCTGGCGCAGCATGTGGTGCCGGGGATCGAACCGCGGTCCCTGAAGCCGCCCAAGCTTTCCCAAGCAGGCGCTTTAGACCACTGAGCCATCCCGCCAGGCCCCTACAAAATTTTTTTAACATCGGTCATTTATCACCATCATTTCTGTTTTGTTTGTGGTGCCTCATTCGTAATGTTAATTTTCTTCATCATTAGCACTAGTGAGTGCTTCGATATCAGCGTTGACAGAGTGATGGGTGATGAAAAAGGCAGACGTCAGACTCGGCTTCTCATAGCCAGAGGCCCCTCACTGCAGCCTTCCGGTGGAGAAAGAATTGACTTGATTTTTACAGGAAGAAGATTTTGTACCAATCAAACTCAAGAGAAGTATGATTAGAAGTCATGTATTATAGAGCAGGTGCTGATGGGGTGGCTGTGAGCAGATACAAGGACTTTCACCTTAGTACTCTTCCTTGTTGCAAGGAAGAGAAAAGCTAGAGTAAAATATCTTTATTTTAACTTTTTTTTTTTGTTGTTGGAAGAGGAGAGGCTTATGTTCTCCTCGTGCAGAGATTTTCAGGCCAGGTTGGCCAGCTCGCAGGCAGAGTGGTGTGGCCAAGGGACAATTGTTTAGAACAGCAGGGCTGACTGAATGCAGCAAGCTACAAGCAGCAAGTGAGTAAAATGTTTTAAATAAAAAGAAAATTTCCTAGTCCCTGCAGTTTGTAAATCTAGGAGTAGGGCAAATGAGACCCAAACAACAGCAGCAAGGTCTGGCTTTGTTTTCTTCCTCCAGTTATTTATCTTTCAGAAGTAGAAAGACTCACTTTCTCACAGTTTCTGGTATAGTAGGTGTAGGTATTGGGAAGTGATGGTCTGAGTGCAAATCAGTTCTGGAGCTATTTATTTATTTATTTATTTATTTACTTACTTACTTACTTATTTATTTTAAGGGGCCAGAGTTTGAACTCACAACGGTGCACTTGCCAGCCAGACACTTGTGCCACAGAGTTATCTCCCCAGCCCCTGGAGCCTTTTATTTCAAGAGCAGTGCTCTAAGAATGCTTTTTGAGCTTTTGAAGAGCTGTATGATAAAAACAAAGATGATTATGCAAATGCGATAGTATGTGACTGGGTCCTCATATGTCAGAGTCTTTAACATCCAGCCTCCTACAAAAAAAGTCTTCCAACTCTCATAATCAAAATCTCGTGTTTATCTCTGGCCTGACTGACTGGGCTTAGGTCTTGGGGCTGTCGCCATCCAGCCACATCTGCTAGTGGTCACTAAAAGTTCATATGCACCATGGAAACAAAAGTTGAACAGGCATTTATAGACTGGGAATAGGAAAAGAAAACGTGTCTATTCTACAGAAAAGTCAGAAGGAAGACAAAAGGTTCAGCACTGAGTAAGTGTTTCACTCTTAGCCACCATTTCGAAGAA